>JAVKPL010005530.1:0-10757 GCA_032173675.1 Gastrolobium villosum
GCCTCACCTTGGATGTGGAAAATGAATGAAATTATAGATACCCTTTTGAACAAACATTTCAAAATTCATAGAACGAATTATCAACACTATCAAACATGCAGAATTTTCTAAAAGAGAAATTAGGTAGCTATGACTGATGATGAACCTGCAATGGTAATGGTCATTTCAGAGGAAATTTGTTTGCCTGAATTTTTGGGCTTGGAAAGAGAAATGGCAAGAGAGGATTGACGAGAAAGTTTGTTTTTTATTTTTTTTTTATTTTTTTTTTTTGGAGAAAAGGTCTCAATCTTGAGGCTAGAAACAAGATGTGACCGAAGGACAAGGAGCAGAAGAGATGTCCTGTCAAAACATCTTTTTACAAAGTTTCTTCCAACTTGTTACCGGTGGAGAAAATAAGGACAGTTAGTTAATCATCATCATACTTGATCCTAAACCTACTATTATGTGTCCTAATACTTTTTTTAAAAAGATTTAATTATTCACTTAACATATTACGTTATCAGATCAAAAGAATTATATTATGGGTAAAGTGTTTCTCATTTTAAAGGATATAAGGTTGTGTCATTTTAAGAGAGAGAAATAGATAGATAAAGAAAAAGAGAGAATTGACAAAAAAATAAAGGTGTGGGTCACACCTCTTTGTGAGAGTGAAATGATATAAGTTGTGTCATTTAAAAGGATAAATATTTTTCCCTTATATTATTTATGGGGAAAATGATTCTGCAAGCAGATAAGTTATCTGCATTTATCATCATTTTGATATTGAAATCTTAAAAAATTATAAATATAAAGACTATTATAACCCTGAAATAACTTAAAATTACAAAATCATCGTGATTTCTATCACAAAACGACGTCGTATTGAGTTTATTGCAAATAATTTATCTGCATTAACCACATAAAAAGTGGATCCATCATTTATATGCATCATAAAATCAAGAAAAAAAATCAAATCCTTTTAATATTATGCCATGTGACTGAATAATAACAATATTAAAAGAGATTTATTATTCTCATGTTACATGTTACATGTTACGTAAAATATAATTTATCTCCTACACTCATAAATTTAAGATAGATCCCACTTTATTTTCTCTCTCTTCCCCTAAAAATGGACCCTACCTGCACCAATAAATGTGTAGGAGATACTACTTATCTTGTACTATATAAGAAAATTATTACTCATATTAAAATTAAAAAAACATATTTACTGACCCTACAATCAAGATTTTTTTTTTTTCGGGTGCTGCCACCCCGTCCACTCCCGAGGTAGGTCCGTCCCTATGTCAAATGATTGGATTTCAAAAAGTTACAATACAAACGATATATATGTGAGCGAATAGCGATATAACTTTAAATAAAGCGAAGTACATGAGGACTTTCACTCAGGAATACTCATTGTTGAATGTGATTACCTGAATGATGTGAATATGCTTACGGTGATTTTGTACCGTAGTGGATCACAGTGCTCGTTGATATAACGATTGTTGTAGACTGGGATATAGATGGGTAGTTGAAGTGAGTTCATTTTGATCCAGACTCTTTCAGATATCTATTATGAAAAAAATATATAAGATAATAATCGCTTAATCAAAGGAGTGTGTACACTAACAACAAGTAAAAAGAGAGATTTTATTTCTTAATTATAGAATTTACCTAGACCCATGAAGCACCGACACTCTAATAACTCTGACGTGTCGTGTCCGATACTTTCCGATATTCTCGGACACTCAAACACTCACTGACACTTCAACACGCATTATAAAAATTTAAAAAAAGGTTCAAAAGTTGCGGTGTATTGAATTTTTAGTTCCAATTATTAGATTCGTTGGATTGCGATTACCATTTTATTGAGTTTAATATAAATATTTGGGATATCTTATGTTTCTTTGCAAAATTTATGAATATTATAAGTTTAGATTCATTTTCTTAAAATTATTGAATATTAAATATAATATACACTACATAAATTAAAAATATTATTTAATATCAAAACGTGTCCTAACGTGTCGAAATTTAACATTTTTTAGAATTAACGTGTCGGAGTATCGTGTCATATCGTATCACGTCCCGTGTCGGTGTCGGTGCTACATAAACCTAGACAATAGAATATTGAACCTTTGATGAATTTTTGGGTGCAATACTTGATTCATTGTCGTCACATTAGGATTAGTATTAATTGATTTTTTTTTCTTAATTTCCTCTTAATTTTAGCCTCTTTTATGTTTTCTAGAATATTAGCCTCTATAATGGGCCCATAACAATGATGAATAGAGACGAGTAATTGATATATATTTTTATTATAAAATATGATAAAAAGTAATTTATATACACTATTTTTATCTTTATGATTATATCCTTCAAGAGAAAAGTGTTTATCCTTTTAAATAATTCAACTTATATCCTTTCACTATCATAAAGAGGTGGGACCCACACCTTTATTTTATTTTTATCAACTCTCTTTTCTCCTTTATCTATCTCTTTCTATGTCTTAAAATGACACACACTTTATTCATCCTTGAATGTCCCTTTTTGGCAAAGGAGTATTTATTTTCTGTAAGACCCCCAAATTTCTAACAATTTATAAAATATTCTTATAATTTTTTTTTTACCAAAATTCATGTTTTATACAATTATGATAATAAAAAAAATATTGCGGAAGCTAATATAAATCTAATTTGGGGAAATGTTACCGCCGCACCTGGGACAAGTGCAAGGCTCTTTATTACATTCAAATAAAACAAAAGGCTAAAGTTTAAATAAAGGAAATATGTCTTATGCATTTATTTAAATCTCACAAATTTCTAAACTTATAAACTAGCCAGAAAAGTCTGCTTCGTGATCCTCACTGCCCACTGCTAACCCGATCCTTTGTAATCTGATTACTGAAAATCTGCTCTCCTGCATCACCGCAGGATCATTGCAGTCAAACAAACACAAAAGTCAGCAAAGCTGGTAATCCCAATCAAAATACAATTAATGTAAATAATAAAGAAATTAAATCAAATATCAATATATATAATCAAAATTCCATCATATAATATTTATCTTTATTAAGTTCATTTAATTTATTTAGTAAGGGTAATTATCAACTAACATATTCAGCACAACATTAATCACAATATGATAATATTCACAACTCAATGACATTCATCATAATCAAATCAAATAACATTTCATTATTAATCATGTTTAAGTTCATTGTACTTAGTGGGAAGAAAACCATGGTAGACTTGGGAAATAACCACAGTTGCCAGTCTACCCCGTGACCAGGGAAATAACCACTGTTGCCAGTAACGTATAATCAAAATCGGTCATAATCAATTCACATCTTCCTAGTGTCCCGGATATCCTGTCAGACATCTCTTCCCAAAGTTGCTACTAGAACCCCGAGAAATAACCACTGTTGCCATATACCACTTTAGGAAAAGCGGATACAATCTTTTTCACATCAGTTTCACATCGGAGGCATAAAGCCCAAAAGTTGTGTTCATCACCTTAGGATGTACCATCCCAAAGTTATCCTCCCACTATTAATTTTTTCCAATCACATACAATCAATTCAATCTTGTAACAATTCTCATAATTGAAATTTTTTCTCAAATAGTATACCAATAGGGTTCACTCTCATATGTGCACCAGAAATGCACAATTTTTTAGCCCAACATTTGTTTTATTTAATTAACTTGTATTAAAAAAATGTAATTATATTATATTAAAAATATAATTATTTATAAAATAAATAAATGAATATTTATTTAAAAATGTTTTTAATAAACTTTAAAAAGAGAATAAATGAGTTTTTATGCACAATTTTTATTACATATTTTGTGCTTCTCTTTATTAGAATAATAAAATAAAAAGCATTCTAATAAATTTTTGCCTGTTTTAAATTTTAAAAAATAATATAATATAATGTACACGCAGGAGGACAAATGAGTCATATAGTCTATTAAGGGTCTTTAGCCATACCTATCTTAGATCATAACTTCATTCTAAAAAAATCTGGTCTAAAAGCCTTCAGGCTAGCATTATAACCTTTTTAATAAAATAATATATTTATGAAGGTTACTAAAAACAAAGAAAAGCTTCTAAAAATAGTTATTTTATGTGTTGTTATAAATATTATGTAAGGATCTTTACGATCTTACTAAAAAAATAATTGTTTGAGAATTTTTGTAATTTGAACTTTTGTTGGAAACTCAGTATGAATAATAATTTTTTTATTTTAATTTGATTTTAACTTTATAGGCCTAGAAGGCCTTATAGAGTAAATAGGTTTTTCACTCTTTACAATAGATCAAGTCAAACTTATAAACCAAAATTTTAATAGGCTAATAAATCAATATAAGCTTTAAATGTTTCGCATAGACTTTGTCTATTAAGGTGAAAATATGACCTAACTTAACCTATTTACAACCCCACGTATAGATAATATAGAAGAAATCAAAATCAAAAAATAGATAATGACTTGGACAAACGAATTTTGTCTGTAAAAAAAACATAAAATTTAGAAAAACAACACTTTAAATAGGATAAATTCTTAATTAATTAAAGAAAAAATTCAAAAACCTCTATATATTTGTTTTGAATCATTTATGCTTTTTTTTAACCATTTATTTGCCTATAGTTTTTCGATCGAAATCCATTTTGTCACCGTTAAAAACTTAATTAATCTATCTACGTACTTTACTCTTTTTAAAAGAAAATAATAGACAAATGAAAAAAAGGACAAAAAATGAACAAAAAAGAAGAAGAAGTAAATAATAATAATAGAAAAAAATCGAATATACTTAAAACAAAAAGAAGAAAATAGATTAAGGACAAAAAAAATAAGATTAAATTTGTTGAAAACTTACAATAATGATATAAAAAGAATAAAATTAAAAATAATTTAAATCAAAAAGACCAAACTCGACTATAGACAAAAAAGAAACAAAAGAAAAAATACGACAAAAATAAAAGAAAAAGAAATCACTATTGTAAGTTCCTAACATATTCTATTTTTTTTTATTTTTTTGGTGAAACATACATATTCTATTTTTATTTATTTCTTTGTTGTCCTCGATATATGTGGTCTTTTTTTTTGTTCTATTTTTTTTTTGCCTTCAATCTATTTTTTTATGGGTTTATCATTTATCCCGTTAAAGAGAAAAATGATCTTCCGTAATTTCAAAACTACATTTATTTGATGGCTAGAGGGATTAGTGAAAGTGATTTGGTAAAAATCATATAATGAAGAAACAAACAAAATTATCAAAACATCTTTCATTAATTTGTCCCACGGTAAAAACGACAGAAGAAACTCCCCCATTTTTTAGTAACAAGAAGGCCTCAGGCACAACAAAAAATAGGAAAATAAACTACCTCAAAACAGAAACAGGAACGTTCCTAGATCTAAAAACAGAACTAAAATCAGAAATGTAAAGCCATCTAATTCTCTGAAGGGGAGAATGGAAAGTCATATAATCCTCTTGATCACGATATTCCAAAGGGAAATTTGCCAACCAGTCCACACATATGTTGCCTTCCCTGTAAGTATTGATAAGTCCATGAATTGTGACTTAAAACATATATTTGTTGATATGAAAATGTTAAAAAAGAATACCCTTTGTGATAATATTGACCCCATTTACATTAAGCTGAAATTTTGTTGAGTTAAAAGCTAATGGGGTGTGTTTTGATATTTCAGGTCCACAAAGTCAAGTGAAAAATGATACGTGAAAAATGATTTGTCCCACACTTCAACACAAAAGTTAGCCCAAATGAGAAACAGAAAGGGAAAAATGTGGAAGAAAGAAAAGATATGTCTCTTAAGCCATACATTTGGGAAAAACATTTAGAATTTCATGGAGCCCTAACCTTTTCTAACCTCACCTCACCATTTCAAACCACCCACCCCATTCCAACCACAAAGTCATTCCAAATCGATCTTTCATCTTGATTTCTGTTAGCCATTTGAACCACAAAACCCCCTTATAGTAATTCATCAACCATTCACCCAAAAGTTGACCCTAAACATTTTCTCTTAAAAAGAAAATACACCAAAACATTGACCATAACTGATTGGGTGAGCTGGAGTTTGTTAGAAGTGCTGGGTGGTGCGAGTGTGAGGCTGGCTGTGCATTGCAAGAGAGAATCAAGTGTGCGTGTGATGGACTTGCACGTGGGAACAAAATGGAAGAGCCCAAGGCCCATGCATGTGGGAAAAGAGATATAAAAAGTAAGGAGGAAAGCTTGTAGGCTCTCTCTCAGACTTTCTTTTGTATTTCTTCTTCTTCGTTTTCGTTTTGCTTTGCCTTTCTGGTATTGTAATAGCTTTTTATTTTGTTTTGTTTTGCAAATATGAGCACAATGACGAGACTATCTCAGCGGATAGTACTCGTTCTATGGTTTTAGCTTTCTGCATCTCATTTTATTTATTTTTCCTTTCATTCCTGTAGTTGAGCTCAATCCTTATGGATTTGAGCTAAGTTTTCCGAGGGTTGGGTGACTGAGATCCCAACCACGATGACTAGTGTTGATTGCTTTTCTAAATTGAATGTTTAATTTCTTTAGTTCAACTCTGGTTTACCTATTCAAATTTTATTTCATCTCGGCCGTATGAAATAGGTTTGTTTAGAGGGAATTTATTGGGAAATAAATTTCTCTGAATAATGAGTTGAGCTCATGGACTCAAATAAGGGATTATTTAAGGGAGTAATTCAGAAATGATTTTTACTCCTCCATGTGGCCAAAAGGACCTGAGCTTCAAGCTCTTAGTCTCATCTGCTTAGGGATAAGTTGTGTGAGAACAAAAGGGAAAATGATTTTTAAGGGACTAAAAATCCACAGTTGTCTGTCAATTGAAAAACAATTGTGAAAGAATCTTGTTAAGCAATTGGACACTAGGGGCTGTGGGGAAGGAATCAGAACTCAACCCATTTTTTCTAATTATATTTCCTAAAACTTTGTCAATTCTGATTTTTTTTGTATTCACTTCAATTCTTAGTAATTCTTGCAAAATATAACCAATTTGAAAAATTCAAATATAATATTCCCGGTTTGTTTTATTTCTTTAATTTTGCACATTAAGAAATTGATTTCAAATTTAAAATAAGAAAACTCCAAGTGAACTTTTAATCTTTTGTTTATTTTATTTTCCGTTTATCAACCTTAATCATTCTTACGGTAGAAAAGAAAGGAGGAAGAAGACATATCAGAAGAAAAGAAAACTGAAAATCAATTAATGAAAAGTAGTTACTGTACATATATAACTACAAGATTAGCATACTAACACAATCAAACTAAATGGGCCAGTAACAAACTAACAGTATTTACTATGGGCCAGTAACAAACTAACAGAATAAAAATAACAGACTTGACCATATATCAACAGTCTTACGGTAGAAAAGAAAGGAGGAAGAAGACATATCAGAAGAAAAGAAAACTGAAAATCAATTAATGAAAAGTAGTTACTGTACATATATAACTACAAGATTAGCATACTAACACAATCGAACTAAATGGGCCAGTAACAAACTAACAGTATTTACTATGGGCCTGTAACAAACTAACAGAATTAAAATAACAGACTTGACCATATATCAACACCCCCCCTCAAGTTGGGAGGTGTATGTCTAACAATCCCAACTTGCTCAAAAACGTGTGAAAGGGAGCTGGATGTAAAGCTTTAGTAAAAGGATCAGCCAGCTGTTGGGAAGAGGAGATAGGCAACAAATGAATAAGCCCAGCTGCAATTTTTTCACGAGTTAAATGACAGTCAAGTTCAATGTGCTTGCTGCGCTCATGAAAGGAAGGATTGTGAGCCAAATGAATAGCAGCTTGATTGTCACAGTAAACCATAGCTGGAGCAGAAGATGGAACTTGTAAATCCTGTAGGAGAAATGTCAGCCACTGTATCTCACAAGTGAGAGCGGCTAAAGCCCGATACTCAGCCTCAGCAGAAGAACGGCTAACAGTAGTTTGTTTCTTGGATTTCCATGAAATTAAGGATGATCCTAAGAACACACAGAATCCAGTAGTTGATCTACGCGTATCGGGACATGTAGCCCAGTCAGCATCAGTAAATCCACGAAGAGATAACTCAGTCTGGGAAGAAAAGAATAACCCCTTTGCTGGACATCCTTTCAAGTAACGAAGAACTCTATAAGCTGCAAGAAAGTGAACCTCCATGGGATTAGCAACAAATTGACTCAATTGCTGAACAGCAAATGAGATATCTGGACGTGTGTTGGTTAAGTACAACAACCGTCCTATTAACCTGCGATAGCTAGCAGGATCAGAACACGGCTTGCCCTCGTTCTGCTTCAATCTGACATGAGGATCCATAGGAGTGGATACAGGTTTGGCACCAAGTAAACCGCTGTCAGAGAGAAGCTCCAGTGCATATTTCCTCTGATTAAGCACCAAACCTTTGCTTGATCTAGCTACTTCAAGTCCAAGAAAAAATTTTAAA
The DNA here is from genome assembly GCA_032173675.1 of Gastrolobium villosum. Classification (NCBI taxonomy): domain Eukaryota; kingdom Viridiplantae; phylum Streptophyta; class Magnoliopsida; order Fabales; family Fabaceae; genus Gastrolobium; species Gastrolobium villosum. Next base: position 8,459 of record JAVKPL010005530.1, read on the forward strand.
GGACCAAGATCCTTTATGCGAAACAAATCATCCAGGTGATGCTTAACAAATGTGATTTCCTCCATGTTATTACCAGTCAAAACCATGTCATCTACATAAACAAGAAGAGCTGTGAATGACTCACCTTTGCCCTTTATGAAAAGAGAATGGTCACCAGAGGATTGTGAGTACCCTAGAGCCTTCAATGCAGTGGTTAATTTGGCATTCCATTGTCTGCTGGCCTGCTTCAAACCATATAAGGACTTTGTGAGTTTGCACACGTTGTGAACTAGGTGCTTGAACTCCTTCAGGGACTTTCATGTAGACTTCTTCAAGTAAGTCTCCATGCAAAAAGGCATTATTAATGTCAAGTTGCTCAAGATGCCAATGTCTAGCAGAAGCCAAAGCAAGTAATAATCTGATGGTGGATAACTTTGCTACTGGAGAGAAAGTTTCAAAATAATCAACCCCCTCCATTTGATTATAACCTTTTGCTACCAAACGTGCTTTATAGCGAGAGATGGTTCCATCAGGGTGATGTTTAATCTTAAAAACCCATTTGGATCCTATGGGACGTTTACCTTTGGGCAGTTCAACAAAACTCCAGGTTTGGTTATTATTAAGAGCTACAATCTCCTCTTTCATGGCTGCAATCCACTCAGGACATTGAGCTGCTTGCTTGTAGTTTAGAGGTTCAACAGAAGAGCTAATATTGTGGCAAAAGGAGGTATAGTTGGTGGAACACTTGTTATAAGAGACCACAGAAGAAATGGGATAAGCACATGAAGTAGAGGAGTTGCATTTGTAATCTGCTAAATGTTTGGGTTGGGACCGAGTTCTTTCAGAACGCCTCAAAACAGGTTGAGAGGGAACGCTTGTATCAGGAATGACAAGGTCTGATATGCTATCAGTAGGGTCTGAAAGACTGAGATTGGAGCTGTCATTGGAGCTGTCATTTTCAGAAAAATCAGCAATGACAGAATCTGAAATAGGAGAAGCAGCTGTAGTGTGTTGCTTTTCTCGAAGGACAGGTAGAATAGTAGGAGGTTGTGCAATAGCACATGGAGATAAAAGTGACAAGTCATATTCATTGCTAGTGTGCTGTCCAATAGGCCAGATGTCTAAGTCAGTAGAGTCCCTTTTACCCAATGGAAAATAGTCCTCATAGAATATAACATTCCGTGAAGTAAAAATCTGCTGTGAATGGAGATCATAAACCAAATATCCCTTTGTACCATTTCTATGTCCAATATACACACATTTCCTTGCCCTTGGATCAAACTTTGACCTTCCTGCTTCGATTGTAGATGCATATGCAAGGCATCCAAATGCCCTGAGATGCATGAGAGGACATGGTTCATTGAAAAGCAATTCATAAGGAGACTTGTTATGCAGCCGTGGTGTGTTAAGTCTGTTTATGAGGTGAATGGCATGTGTGATGCAGTAACACCACAAGCTCCTTGGAAGTTTGCTCTGGAAGAAAAGTGCCCGTGCTGTATTAAGAATATGCTGATGCTTCCTTTCAACAATGCCATTTTGTTGAGGGGTCTCTACACAAGACAATTGATGAATTATGCCTTTCTGTAAAAAGAAATCATGCATCATAAACTCTTGTCCATTATCACTTCGAAGTGTTTTGATGGTTTTATTAAACTGATTCTCTATGAGAAGCACAAAATCACGAATATGATTTCTGGTTTCAGATTTTGCTTTCATGAGTATACCCCAGGTGAATCGTGTATAATCATCAACTATTGTTAACAGATATCTATGACTGTGAATCGAAGGCACTGAATATGGTCCCCAAATATCCATATGTATGAGATCAAAGGCAGATTTTGATACACTAACACTGGATTGAAATGATAATCTCCTTTGTTTAGCCAAATGACAAATATCACATGGACTATCTATTGCTTTACAAGTGATAAAAGGGTACTGCAACATCATAGACTTTAAAACAGAATTGGAACAATGTCCTAAACGAAGATGCCAAACATCAATGGCATGAGTCTCAACAGATAGACTCTTTTTATTTCCAGAATGTAGATCTGTTTCTTGATTGCTTCTTATATCTCTATTGTCTGTAATGTGGGCAGGTTGACTGATGATGTATAAGCCTCCTTGAAGTTTAGCAGAACCAATCATCTTCAGGGAGGGAAGCTGTCGAATTGAACAGACTTGATGCTGAAAAATCAATTGGCAATTAGATTTGATATGCCAACTTGTTGACTGAAATGAGATTCACCTTAAACTCCTCAACATATAGTACATTGGTTAAAATAAGTGAATTGAGCAATACGTAACTCAACCAAGGCAC
>JAVKPL010005531.1:0-105228 GCA_032173675.1 Gastrolobium villosum
GTGCCTTCGGCTCAACATCTTCCGAGGTCAAACTTATCAACCTTGACAAGAATATCTTCTATGATACCATTAGGTTTCCTTACGGATCTGTCAGCCAATTGGAGTGATACCTCGGTGGGTTTCAATTCCTCAATCCCCAACGATTTGTAGACTGATAAGGGCATTAGATTAATGCTAGCCCCGAGATCACATAAAGCTTTCCCAATGCCAATATCACCAATAGCAATAGGAATATTAAAACTTCCTGGATCACTTAGCTTATCTGGAATTTTCTGCTGGATAAAAGCACTCAGTGAGTGTTACAGTTTGGCATTCTTGCAGTTTTTGTTTCCTGGATAAAAGATCCTTCATGAATTTTGCATACCCTGGCATATTTGCTAGGGCTTCCGCAAAAGGAATATTGATATGTAGTTTCTTGAAAATGTCCAAGAATCTATCATAATGTTTGTTGTAGGCTCCCTTCTTGAATCTTTCTGGATAGGGTGCCTTAGACATAACATTTTCTTTTTCTGTTATAATTACCTCAATCTCTGGTTCAATTGCTTCCTTCTCTTGTTCCTCTTTCCCTTTTTCCAACTTCATAGGTGGTTTTGTTGGAACTGTTAGTATCTTACCACTTCTTGTTGTAACAGCCATACAGTCATCCTTTGGATTGTTGACTGTATTGCTTGGAAAGGTACCTGGAATTCTTTCTGAAAATTGTTTGGCTAGCTGGCCTATCTGATTCTCCAGATTTTTGATGGAAGCATTTGTGTTTTTATTGTTGGCTCTTGTTTCTTCCATGAAAGCATTGGTATGTTGAGCCATATCATTGGAAGCTTTAGCCATTTGAGCGAAAGCTTTTTCCCACTCGGCTGGCTCTTTTTGCTGAGTCTGTGAAGATTGAGTATAATTATTGTTAGTTTTGAAATCCATACCTGATCCTTGAGTCCTCCGTTGAAAATTGTTGTTACCACCAGGGAAATTTTGATTTCGCTGGAAATTTTGTTGTTGAGGACGCTGATCATACCAGATCCCATTCACCTGTAATTGTTGAAGTGAATCTTCGGATGATGGATTTGGACACTCACTGGATTCATGACTTTCTTGACATTGGTCACAAATCAGTATAGTTGTTTGAACCTTTGACACTTGAAACTTGTCAAATTTTTCACTTAAGCTGTCAAACTTTTTAGATAATGATATTACATCACTATCTGCTGGTTTTGTTACTGCTCTTTGTGTGGGAACTAGCACACTTTCATTTTCATTTCTTGCAACCTTTTTGATCAACTCAATAGCCTGCTCTGATGTGCTTTCCCGAATAGAACCCCCAGCGGCACTATTTATTATCATCCTTGTTTCAGGGGTGATTCCATTGAAAAATATCACCACTTTTCTGTCATCATCTCCTTCGTAATGTGCACATTTCCTGTTTAGTTCCTGGAATCTGTTCCATGTTGCACAGAGTGATTCTCCTTCCAACTGGCGAAAGTTTGTGATTTCATTCACCAGCTGATTATATTTTTCCATGGAGAAGAAATGATCAAAGAATTTGCTGGACAGATCTTCCCATGTAAGGATGTTGTTTGCTGGCTGTCGTTCGATCCACCTTAATGTTTTTCCCTTAACAGCAAAAGGGAACAACCGGAGCCTGATAGCATCTGTAGATACTCCATTGTGTTTGGTTGTATCACAGACCATCAAGAATCGGTCTATAAACTCATGTGGATCTTCATCATCAGCACCAGAAAATTGAACCCTTTCCACCAAAGAAATTAATGATGGCTTGAGTTCAAAATTGTTGGCCTCCACATTTGGCCTTACTATGCTTGAATTGGCCCTATTGAATACTGGAGTCAGAATTGTATTTAATAGTCTTGGAGGTTGATTGTTGGCATTTCCTCCTCGTCCATGACCAGCATTGTTATTTTCTGTCATCTCTTGAATTGGTTGTAAAGGTATATGCTTCAAATCTTCCCAAATGATCTGTCTAGCAGCCTTCCTTAGTTGCTTTTCTGTCCTTGTAATTTCAGAATCTATTACAAAGTCTTTAGGCGGAAGTCTACCTCGCATAAAAATCAGAGAAAATTATTAGTAACACCTGAACAACACAAAACAAGATAAAAAGAATAAAAATAGAAATCTAATCTCAAGAATCTACGGTTATTTGTAATATTGAAAACACAATCCCCGGCAACGGCGCCAAAAACTTGTTGCGTAATCGGCAAGTGCACCGATCGTTCCAAGTAATAAAGTGATAAATAAGATCGTCTCCACAGGGATTGGAAAACAATTACTACTATAACCAGTCCTCTTAATTTAGATTAATCGATTTATGTTTCCACACTATGGTAACTAATTAAAATGTAAAGACTTGTTTTTAGGTTTTTCTGAAAAGACTTAAAATAAATGAAGAAATATTTTTGTAGAAGAAGTGATGAAGAATACTGTAGCCAGGGTACATTCACCAATTGTTCCCAATTTTACTTTGGATTGATTCACAATACTGATTGAAATTAACAACTCAGACAAATTACCATCTTTTTAGAAATAATTAGTTAGATCCCAATCCCTTGGTGATCTAACACTTTACTTCAGTTGGAACCCTAATCCCTTAGCAATCCCGCCTGAAAATAAGCATTATGTAGATAAATCCCACGACTGCAATCCATACAAGTCTATCCCTAGAACATGCATGGAGAGTCATCTTTATTCCCTTTCAGGATCAGTATTCCAATATTCCTATTGCGAACCCTGATCCCCAGAATATCATTCCCCATTAGGTTGATCAGATCTAACAGAAATAATATCAATACGCTCAAGATAAAGATGAAATATATTAAAATCAATACATATAATGATTTAATCCTTGTAACAATTGTTCACAAAGGGATCATGCCCCTGACTACAGAAATAGATCTAGCCAATCAACATCATGATCGCTGATCTGATTTCAACATGAACTGAAAATAAAAATAGAAGAAAAGTACAAGAACGGAACGACGAACACGAAGAACGCCTTCCTCCTTCAGCCGGATCTGCTCCTCTAGGTTTTGTGGTCTATATCAGATGTGTCTTTCCTTCAAAGGTTGAGTCTCTTTTTATAAGAGACTTTTGACCTAATTTGTGAATTTGAATTCCCATCTTTTCGCGCTTCCCACGCTGACAGCGCCACTCCCGCGCTGTCAGCGTGGGAGTTTCTGCCAATTTTTCTTCTCCCGCGCTGATGGCGTGGATCTCGCGCTCTCAGCGCGGGATCTTCTGCCAATTTTTCTTCTCCCACGCTCAGAGCGCCATCCCCGCGCTCAGAGCATGGGAACCTAGGTCTCTTTTGCAATGTTTTTACCTTCTTTTGTGTATCTTCCCTGATATTCAGACTTTGGATGTTTTTACTCTTTTTCTCTGCCTTTCTTGCATTGATTGAGTCATTTTCTTCTTCTTTTTGCCTTGTAATTTCCTATATGCTGATCGCATATCAGGTATAAAAATGCATGCTTGGACGTTAATATGTGTTAAAGATCGAGTCTTGTATGGATATCTTCGCGAAATGCAGAATCTGCATTCTGTCACGAAATATTCGGATATGGGCTTGGTGATATCATATGGATATCCGGATATGATATCCAAATATGGATATCTGGATATGGCCCCGACATATATCCGGATATTCTGGGAATTTCGAAACAGTCGTTGTTCTGTCCATATAGAATGGTATTGTGGGTTTGTGGACCCATGATTGGTTGAGTTGAACTTCTGTAATAACTGAACTAAGTCAGAATCAAGGGAATTAAGGGCTTATGGGTTTCAGAGAAGCTTAATGGCATGAAACGTAAGAAGAAATGTTGTCGTTATGTCATAAATTACTAGATTATGAATATTGATATGATTGTTGGTATAAACAGACCGTGAGAGTATTGTTGTGGACCTTGGGCTGGGTTGGACTCTTGAGATGGATAGTCAGCGTGCAATGTATGCTTTCGTGTCCTCGGTTTTGCCCATTGTTGGTTCCATCATACCTCATGGAGGGATGGTTATATGCATAATGTGTTTTATGAAATTCTATTGAACTGCTAAGTGCAAGTGCCTTATGATATTTATGTAGTGTTCCACCTAGACGGTAAGCCTGAGTATGTAGCGTCATACAAGATGGTGATTCTGTGGGTGTGTACAAGCATCGTCTTGTACTACTGTAGGTTGTAGACATATGAGATTCCTACATGTTCTTTGGCCAGTAGGATTCTGACACACTTGACATGATTATATGGTGCATTGCACTGATTTTGGAACTTATATTATTATACTGCTTTTAAATTTATATTGCACATGTAAGTGAGCTTGGGGTGGAGAGATCCTTGAGAACCCCTTGTCTTAATGAGATTTCCTTTTAGAGATCTCACGCCACGTTTGGGGCACATTTTCAGGTTCAGGTACCTCGGGGTTGATACCTCGGGCGGCAGGAGGTCGGAGCTTAGTTGACTGATTTATGCATGTTATGCTGATATGATTGGATGCTGATTTATGTTTTATTGTCATTATATTTTATTTGAGCTGATACTCTGTTGGGCTTTGTTGCCTTATTTGGTGAGCATGGCGATTGTCCATGCCACATTGGTTATGCTTTGTTTATTTAGACTCGTGATGTATAATGAATCAAGATTTGTCCGATCTACGTGTTGTAGTTCCGTGACTAGATACACATTTATGTTATGAGGTATTTCAGTTAGTTATTTATTGCAATTTACATACAGATAATGTTTTGAAAAAGGATTAAGTAATCAACTTGGTTAATAATAATGATGTCATAATTGAAAAGAAAAAGTTAGCTTCCGCATTAATTGAGCTGCGCTTTAATACTGTAATATGATAACAAACCGGGTATACACGGGATGTTACATTTTAGACTTTGTAATTTTCTAGGACCAGGTTCGGGGAGAACGATTAGCACTGGGTCTTAGTCCCATGGCCTCTATCAGCTATCAATATCATTCTACGTATGCTCAGCTGTGGATTCTTCACTTAGCATTCATGCTCGGCTAGGTCATCCAAGTCTTTCTAAGCTCCAAAAAATGGTACCACGTTTATCTAGCTTGTCTTGAAAGTCTTGTCAGTTTGGGAAACATACTCATAGTAAGTTTCCCGATCAATTCAATTGTTGAGTTACATTTCCTTTTTCTTTAGTTCATTCATATGTTTAAGGTCCTAGTCATACTACATCCGCTATGAGGGATTTGTATTTTATTACTTTCAATGATGATTACTCTTGATGTACTCGGTTGCTTTTACGGAAAATCATTCTGAGTTGTTTTCTACATTTCAGCTAATTTATATTGAAGTATTTACTCAGTTTGGTGTTCCTATTTGCATTCTTTGTGATGATAATATCTGTGAATATTTTCCCATCAATTTAAATAATTTTTGTATTTCACGACATTCTTCACCAGACGTATTTCTCTCATACCCTCAACAAAATAGTGTGGTAAAACGCAAAAATCGTCATCTCTTTGAAACTACTCGGACCTTGTTACTTCATGGACATATGCCAGACCATTTTTGGGGAGATTCCATTCCAACTACATGTTATCTTATTAACCACATGACATCCTCTGTTCTTAACATCCAAGTGCTTCACTCTATGTTATTTTCTCATCTACCGCTGCACTTATTGACCCTTCCTATTTTTAGTTCTACTTATTTTCTTCATGATCTTAGTCCCGGTCATGACAAGTTATCTGCCAAGTCTCATAAGTGTGTTTTTCTTAGTTATCCTCGCTCACAAAAAAGTTATTATTGTTACTTTCCCACTCATCATCGATATTTTATGTCGGCGGATGTTACCTTCTTTTGTGCCATTTTTTTGGTTCTGCCACCTTTCCTAATGGCCATACTCAAGTATCGGTACCTCTTGTTCCATTTGAATATAGTCTCACTGTCTCCTGCACCTCTTACTTTTGTTGACTTGGCTTCAGATCCACCTATGCTAAATGACGTTGACACTATTGTTATTAAGGCACCTGTAGATTCTATTCCAGCGCCACCTCCTCATGTGGCTTCGGTCCCACGTGCTAATATTGATCTACCTATTGATCCCCACAAAGGTACTTGAACTTCTAGGCCTCCACCCAAGTACTTGGTTAATTTGAGTTATCATCGTCTTTGTCCCACACATTTTGCTTGCCCTTCCACTTTGTCTTCTGTGCCTATTCTTAAGTCTATAAGTAAGGTAAGGCGTTATCACATTCCAGATGGCGACAGACTATGATTGATGAGATGAGTTCCCTTCACAGCAGTTGTAATTGGGACCTAGTTTTCCTTCCCATTTGGCTACATATGTATATATACTGTCAAGGTTGGTATTGATGGACCAGTTGATCATTTCAAGGCCCGATTGGTAGCCAAAGGCTACACTCAAGTGTTTGGTCAGGATTATGGGAAAAAAATTTCTCTGTGGAAAAAATGGCATCTGTTCACCTCTTCCTTAATCCTTTCTATGGCTGCTATTTGTCATTGGCCTCCTTATCAGTTAGATGTCAAAAATGTATTTCTCCATGGTGATCTTATAAAAGAGATTTATATGGAGCAAACTCATGTGTTTGTTGCTCAGGGGGAGTTTGATCTTGTTTGTCAACTCTGTGAATCTTTGTATGGTTTCAAGCAGTCTCTATGAGCTTGATTTGGGAGATTTAGTACTGTTATCCAGTAGTTTGGAATGACTTAGAGTGAGGCCGATCATTTAGTATTTTATCCGAGCTTGGGCTCTGGATCCATTTATCTGGTGGTGTTCATTGATGACAATGTTATTACGGGTTATGACCATCACGACATTACCCAGATAAAATAACATATTTGCCATTACTTACAGACAAAGGATCTCGGAAGACTATGATATTTTATGGGAATTGAAGTGGCTCAATTTAAGGATGAGATTGTGATATCCTAGAGGAGATAAGTTATGGATATCCTTAAGGAGACAACTCTTATGAATGCAAAGTTAGTTGACACATCGATGGATCCAAATGGCCAAGCTCCAACCAAATCAGGGGTAGTCGTTCCCTGATCTAGAGAGATATTGAAGATTGGTTAGAATACTAAACTATCTCATAGTTACCTGTCTAGACATATCATTTATCATCAGGGTTGTCAGTCAGTTCCTAAATTTTCCTAGTGAAGATCATTGGAATAAGGCAGCTTTAAGAAAAGTCTCCTCTATAGTGACAAAGGGAACTTCCGAATTGTAGGGTACTCAGATGCCATTGATAAGAGATCCACTTATGGATATTGCATATTTGTTGGAGATAAAGTAGTCTCCAGGAAAAGCAAGAAGCAGAGTGTAGTCGTTAGATCAGATGCTGAAGCAGAGTATCGTCCATGGCCACAGCCACTTGTGAACTCATTTGGCTAAAATAGTTACTCAAAGAACTCAAGTTTGGAGGTATTGGATCAGTAAAGCTCATTTTTGATAATCAGGCGATCTTGCACATTACCTCGAATCCAATGTTTCATGAAAAGATGAAGCATATCGAGATAGACTATCACTTCGTTAGAGAAAAAATCTTCTCAAGAAATGATAAACTTGCGTATGTCTTCACTATGTTTTTGAGAGGGTCTGCGAATATATTATATATGTACCAAGCTTAATGCATATGATTTATATGCTCAAATTCAAAGAGGAGTGTTGTGAATAGAGTAGTCTCACATTGTATAGTATATGGGATGAAATCCCAAATCATGTAATCTCCTTTGTATTCTCCACTCAAATATTAAATAATAGTATTTCTATTGTGTAGCTGAGATATATGGATTTCACCATGTTCCTTTGGGGTCCTATTATTTACAAACTTGATTTATTGTTTGTCACATTATTTTTTATTATGGATGCTTTTTTTTTTTGGCATGACATATATTACGAGTTATTGATTTTGTTTCTATTAAATGTTGCACCTTATGAGATATATGGCTAGATTCTTGATTTGTACCTTCCGTGATAAGCTGCCATATGATATGTCATTATGTCACAGTGCCAGACAATGATCATCACACTTAAAAGAGCATGCTGGTTCTCTTGATCAAAAGTAAACGTCAATTTGGGGCTTTGCCCCTCATTGCACCCAAAAAAAAACGTCAATATTTTTTACTCCAAAGAGCAAGCTAGTTATTCCTTCTCAAATTAAAACATATATACAAGATTCTTGATAGATTATGAAATTATTTCTTGCTCACAAAGAGCATGAAAGTGATTCTTGCACTTAATTAGGTGAACTAAGTTTCTTGAAGAGAGATATTGGATGACTGCTATTGATAGATTTATTAGATAAATTAGACCTGAAGTTGGTGTTGTTCACATTAGTGACTTAGCTTATATCATTGATAATGGTTTCCACTATGGATAGTCTTAGATCAATAAGAGACACAATTATTGTTATGATTTAGCATTTGTCAGTTATATTAGACTTGATCAAATTGAAGATGCTATTTCATGGATCACTATTTTTGAAAATTATGTGGCCACAATACAAAATCAATTATTAATCTAAAATTCTTTTTCAAAACAAATTTTTTTAATAACATAATTATTGTTATCCAAATGAGAGAACGTTGTGGTATTTTTCAAGCTGTCGCCAATTGATATTATATTATAACAATTAATGGATTGATAATCAAATAGGAGACGCAGGAGTTCTTGGTGACCATTGCGCATTGTTGGATTAATGTTTCAGGCTAGGTAGCTACTAATGTATACTTATTCCTCTCAGCTGACAATATGTATTTATTTAGGTTAAGTCCACTCTCCGCTTCTTATTAAAATCGACGTTTGCTTATTGAGAATTATCCAATGACTTGAAGTATTTCGTGTGATAAAGACAATTAGACAAGTTTTTCACCATTATTTTAAGTTTAAAATCTATTTCTTTTGTATTCTTAACAAAAAAATAAAAATAAAAATTAGAACAATGATTTCCTTACTTTTATCTCTTTGTTCATTATATTGCATAACTATATTTTTTGTGTGGGTATCCTTACTATATCTAAAATAACTTTTTATATTTTATAGGTAATGCGTAACTGAAACTCTATTAATTGCAGCATTTTTTTTTTTTGAGTTAATCTAACCCCAATTATCTCTTTGAGATGAGTTGATTCTCCCTATATTCCCATTGACTTCCACTCTTTGAGCCGATCATGAGATTAATTTAGAGTTCGGGGCGGGTCAGGAATGAAAAAATTTAAACTCATCTAAAAAATGACATGTGAAAATCGAATCGAGACTCTTTTCTTTTTATTTACTCAGTTATCAACTAAGCTAACACCATTTGCTCTTATTGCAGCATTAAAATGTAAAGTGGACCTTTCTGCATTTATCCTCTCTTACTGCGTTTGCAAGTCTTAATTGCCAAGGACTCGAATTTCTGAGAACATGCATGATCCTATATATACAAAAGATGGATAAGTTTTTTCATTGCAAAAGATATTGTAAGGGAAAAATGTTTATTCTTTTAAATGACACAACTTATATCATTTCACTCTCATAAAATGATGAGACCCGCACCTTTATTTTTTTGTCAACTCTCTCTCCTCCTTTATCTATCTCTTCCTCTCTCTTATAATGACACAACTTTACATCCTTTAAATGATGCACACTTTACCCATATTTTAATTACTTAAATACATTTGTGACAATCTATTGTTGTTTATGAAAGTAAACTGGCCTTTGAAGGCCGATGCATGTAAGGTGTAAAACAAAAATTTTACTGCGGAACATACATGCACACATAGGTTCATGCTTTAAGACAGCATGATGTTACCTTGTTTTTGGCCTGATCAGTCAGGGAGATCAGATGTCAGGCTTGAAGGGTTCAAACCCTCTAATGGTGATCCACACCACCGTTCATCAATGATGCAAGAACCCTTTCTTGAAAGCCACCAGATGAACACCACAGTGAGGCTTGCTATGCGCATAAGTGGTGAAGGTGGAGGCTAGGTATTCTGTTTGGAAAGGTGTAGTGAACTACCCTACAGAATGGTGCATAGAGGAGGAGAGTTGGCTTGGTTTTCCAATGAAACCTAAGGTGAGGAACATGTCTATTTATGCGCACCCTTTGGAGAGGAGGAGGGAATTCATTCATTCAAAATGAAAAACAAACTTTCAAATTTCTTTGAAAGTTATGCATGAAACAGTGTGATAAGGTGGAGCTGTTGCAAAACAAACTTTGCCAACAACCTCCAATCTTATCCACATGAATTTAAATTCAAATTAATTTAAACTTAAATTCATAAACTATCATATAGTATATAGTTTTCATGCGCATAATTCAGCCCTATAAAGGGTCCAAATACATTGAGCAGTTGCATTCAAAATTTGAATCAACTTACCCACTGATTCCCTCAACCACCAAATCTGAATGGAGGTTTGTTTTAAGTGATAAGATAACACTCTTATCACTTAAAAGTGGTGCACCAAACAGCCTAGGGAGAGCCTCCAAAGATGCTTCTTCATCCAAGGAATATGCTCCAATAAGATCCTGTCTTATCCTTTTGTTATGAAACAACTTTTCAAAACCAATTCAAATTCGAATTCAAACACTTGAATTCAAATCAAACATTCAAATTCAAAATTCAAAATTCAAAATTTCAAATTTCAAATTCAAAATTCGAATTTCAAAATTCAAATTCAAATTCAAATTTTAAAATTCATATTTCAAATTTCAAATTTCAAATTCAAAATTCGAATTTCGAAATTCAAATTCTAAATTCAAATTTCAAAATTCAAATTTCAAATTCAAAATTCGAAATTCAAATATTTGATTATTAATTTAACTAATTAAATTAATTAGTAATGGCTTGGACTATCCAAGCCCATTACTAAACTCCATGCACCACCCACCCATTTAGGTGGGCTTCCAAACAACTTCTTGGGCTAATAACATTATTAGGCCCAATACCTTTAAAGCTAGTCCATCATAACTACAAGGTGTTAGTGTGTGACCCATTAGGTCCAATATATTAGCTACTGACATAACTGGGCTTGGGCCCAACAAGCCCACAACCCAATTAATGACAACACAGAGCACTAGCAATGCTTTGTTGCCCCAGAACTAGTCAGATTAATGACTTGATCATCCTATTGCACATATTTGGTTACCGTATGTATTTCCCTTCGTCTCGGTTATCTTCCCATTAACCTAGGGTAAGGAAATGTATCAACCCCTGCGGTTTTGGGTAAGCTTTATTCGAAATAGGGAAGATTTACTGACTCTAAAGGCAGATCATCTCATGAACTATGCATAGATTCCCGAGTCCCTGTAAATGTCATCCCGATTTCTCCGGTTTACAGATAACCTAATCTCTCACAGAGATTTGACGAATTCCTTCAGCTTATTACCCTAGCCCTGTGCCCTTTAAGGACACGCCCAACAGTATACCTATGAGTCTCCATGTTTCAGGCAGACGAGGTATACAATCAAAACATGCCTTCAAGAACACAGTCTAGGTAATAACTTTTGGTCTAAGGAAAGACACACCCAAACATAAAGAGATTACTCTAATGACACTATCTGTGAGATTTCCTCATAGAGTCTCTTTTTGGGTCTGTTCAGTGCGAGCTATACTCTTATAGGTCCACCCACGACTTTAGCTAAGATATCTCCATATCTGCAGCTCATGAGGTCTTTACCTTGTATCCATATACAAGTAGATAAGTCGTACTAGTCTTTACTCGAGATCACTGATCCCCAAACTCAGTGTCTCTAGACTAGGAACATATAATTAGGAATAGACATGCAATATCCTTGAATCCTCATGATCGTGATCTCATCACAGATACTCAAGAGATACCTGTTCTATTCCAAGGGGTTTATCCAGTTCATTCATATAATATTAACAGTAATATCGAGACACAATATGAAACTGAATAAATAGTGCTTACATTTATTTGCGACAAATAAAGTTCTACATCTATTGTCCTTTATTTAATCAAAAGATTGTCTCTAGGACACCCATATGCTAACAGTTTATTTATCGGCAAGGTTCTTTGTATTATCACACATTTAGTTTTAAGACTTGAACTACTGCCAAATAAATGGATATATTGTCTTTTCCAAGGGAAGACAACCAAAGAACGGACCTAGGATTTTTTGTGATGGGATGCAAAAAAAAAAAAAAAAATCAAGGTTAAAAATATTATTAAGACTAATAGGAGGCACTAATTATTAATACTAACAATATATTATTTTTATAAAAATGTCATTTTATACATATATAAATTAAAAAAAATTATTGGATCCGCCATTAAAGATAGGGTTGGATATATATTGTTAATATAGAATAGATAATATGTTCATATAAAAGTTCATTAGGTAAAAATATGGTTAAGTTTTTATGGTATCCAGTCCAATATTTAGGATATCAACTCTGGAGTTTTCTCTAAGTTAAAGGACACATGGCTGAACATTCCAAACTTGATATTTACTTCAAACAACTCTAAACTCTTCTCTAAAGAAGAGGCAATATACACCATTTGTCTAAATTTCTAATTACAGAATGAAATTGGAAGAGGAGAAGAATTAAACACTGAAGCGAAATAACTTTTGTGCTTGTTGGCGGTACAAGATTAGGTTGTGGTTATCTGAGTGTTCCTCTACTGAATTAATGCACCTATACAACTCATTAGTCACCCTTACATTGAAGCAGCACAAGTGAAATATTGCTACAAACTATATTGTGCATTGTTAAAGATAACGAATATTTGCTACTTTCATAACATATTTGGTACTCTCTCTCTCTCTCTCTCAATATAAAGGTAATAGAAGAGGAGGTTGGTCTTAATTAGCAACCAGCAGCAGGCCGGCGCAGAGCTAATACACAGTTAGCACACCAAAATCATCGCCAATATATATCACAATTGGTACTTCACCCCTACACTACCTATTAAACTCTCTCTCTCTCTCTGCATTGTATGCATAGGCACAGTACTTGTCAAGAAGTATTTGGCGTGTACTTTATACACCATTGTGTTATTTCCAGTAATATTATTAAAGGGTTTAATTTTTGTTATGTTGCATGAGACAAGCAACACACTAAAAGTGGGTGGGATCCACTAAAAGGAAAAGAGAGAAACTAAAAAAACAGATCCCATCCATTTTTTGTGTGTTGCATGGGATAACTTGTCTCATGCAACATAAGAAAAATAAAACTCATTATTAAATCCACGGTAGGAGTTTGGCATGAGCTCAAAAATGAAATGTCCATTCTCATTAACCCTTTTGTATCTTCGAATTAGAATGCTTAAACTCGAGCTTTTAAGTCAGGAGGCTGGCTACCTTGACAACTAAGTTTTAATGACCTCTTTCTTTTAATAATTATTTCTGTTGTCATTCATTTGAAGTGATTTTAGGATGATTGTACTATGAGAAAAGTTATATTTATTAACTTTTTGTTTATAAAATTCTTATAAATTATACTATATATGTCTTACAGGTAAGACACTCTTGAGTGAAATCTTACCGATAAGACACTATTATAGTTTATAAGTTTTTTTTTTTGTCAATATATCCCTCCTCTTGTAATATACTTAAAAGCATTAATATAATGCCATCAAATTGGTTCACCGAATAAAAATTTTATTTATGACAACTAAGTGACATAGATTCGAAATTAGGAATTCTTTGTTAATAGGAAAATTGTGATCATTAAATCAATTAGCATGGCTATATATAGAATGGAAATAGTCTCCCTTCACCTTGAATTTTTTATGTATAAAAAAAGTCCGAATATAATAACAATAACCAAAAAAAATTTATTAGGAAATTTTGAATTTATAAATTAATTAATGTCATATGACTATATAAAAATTATTTCCTTTTTTTTAACAATATTAAACTACAATTACACAAATATTTTTCTTATATATTTTTTCAATAAGTGGTTTCCTTTAATGTCATTAGGCAATTTATCGTCCAATTTTTTTATTTTTGGTGTAAGTAATAAGGAGGGGCAGGGAACTTTTCCCTATTTTTTTTTTTTTTTCAATAAGTGATCGTTTAATGGCATTAGGCAATTTATCGTCCAATTTTGTTGTTGTTGTTGTAAGTAAGGAGGGGCAGGCCCCCGGCCGGCCAAAACAGGAAAGACTACAAATGATGAATCAAAGAGAAAGACTTGGAAACATCCTTCAGCAGGAGTTCCCTAAGATTTGGTAGAGGTAAAGTTAACTTAATTTTATTGAACGTATATCTTATATGCGCTAATTGAGAATACGATGCTTTTAAAGTTATGAATTTTATTTTGTTTCAAATACACTACGTATATAGTTTTGTAATATATTATGAATTGAAGGAAATTTTATAGGGTTTGTTTATATATTGGTGAACAAAAGGGGTATAAAATATAAGTATGATATTCTTCATTGATTTGAGACTTTGGGTATAAAGAGAAATGAACTTTAGTTGGTTGCATTTTAGATTTGGTATGGGCACTAGTGTTAAAATGGATAAAAATAGGCCAGGCAGAGTCCCCTCCACCCTAATGAGGTTAAACAAAAGAACTGAAGCCTAGTCCTTTCATACTGAGAATTAATTACTACTACTAGTAGTGCTTCATAATTGAGTATTATTTGTATCAAAAAAATTCAAAAAATCATAAGAAATTCACTTATATGCAAACAGAATAACATTATACTTTCGCTATAAATTTCATAACATAATAAAACGTGTATAGAAATCTTAGTGCTTTAAGTTAAAATATACTTAACGAACATGAAGAAAAAAAATAAGTAAGCAAATAAGTTCATATCATGTTTTAAGTTTTTTGGTGAATATTATTATCTTTTTATATTTAAATTCAATCATTAGTGTTGACGCCTAATCCTAATTCGAATATTTTCACAACACAAATAAGTTGGTTTGTGGATCCTACCCCACTTTGATACCAGTATAGTAAAAAATTAATATTAAAAGCTCAAAGAAAATATATATTTTTTCATTTATTTACTTTTACCTTAGCTATAATCTTTTATAACTTGTCTAGAAATAATTCTAGTGATAAAATATGATATATAACAGTTATGAATATAATATATTTTTATTCATTTCCAGTATCCTTAATTTATGCAGTATGTATATAAATGAAAAGCAATATATATACCATTTTTTTCCTTTTATTAATGGTTTTTTTATTTAATATTGTATGTTTGTTTAAATATACATTCTACATTTTAATAAGGAAAAATTGTTTATCCTTTTAAATGACACAACTTATATCTTTTCACTTTCACAAACAAGTGGGACCCATACCTTTTTTTTGTCAACTCTCTCTCCTCCTTCATCTATCTCTTTCTCTCTCTTAAAATAATACAATTTTAGATCCTTTCCAAAAAAAAAAAATGACACACACTTTATATTTTTAATAAAATATAAGTAACTCAATAACGGTTTAAGAATTTGATAAAATTCCATTAATCATATTATTTTAAAGGAGATTAATTTAAAATATAAAAATTCATTAGCGATATATATACTATACAATAGTGTTATTAAAACCGGACCGACCCGGCCGGGTCGACCCGGGAACCGGTAAACCGGTCATATAACCAGTCCGGTTGAAGCAACGAACCGGTCATGCATCAGAACCGGTGTGACCCAATCCGACCCGGCCGATTTTCATGAAAACCGGTGACCCGGTCGGTTAACCAGTGACCCGACCCGGTCCAAAAAAAATTCAAATTATTTATTTAAAAAAAAAAATCATAATGGACATATTTGAGTATTTTTTTTGTTTATTGACTTACATAAATTATGTACATACAACACTAATATTATCGCAATTATGTACTATCCAGAAAATTTTGATTTGATTTATGTTAGAGATGTCATTTTCTGAACTTAAAGCCCCGTATCACGATAAGTATACTTTTGTTTGATCCTTTATTGGATAATAATATGTGATTTATTATTTTTTATATTAAAATATTTGAAATTTTTATCTATTTTTCAAATATTTAAATATGTTTATAATTTTTTAATATAAATTATAAAATTACATATAATTACCGGATCATTCAGTTAAACCAGTGACCCAATAACTTGACCGGGTCAATGACCAGACTGGTTTTAATAACCTTGCTATACAGCCATATTCGTTAAAATAAATAAATCTCAGGCACAAGTAAATATTGGTAAAAAAAATCATATAATTGAATTTAAAAAAAATTGGATTAATAATATTTTCAAATATTTCATCTAACTAATACAATCAATTGAGCTCATCCGTGCACAACCAGCTGTAAATATGATAATGAGTAACTGCCACGTGGCAAACTCTAGTGAGTTGCCTAGGCACGTGCACAACTAGTTGTTCACCTAGTTCATCTATAACTAACTTGAATTTTTCTTTTACGTGGCATTGTTATGGTCGTCCGTGCGGTTCTCTACTATAGTCACACGTGCTACACCCCCCCCCCCCCCCCCCCGACTCCCATCCACCTGCTGCTCTTGCTCACTTCTGAGTCTTGTGCTACGGATCCAAAGAAGATTAAGGTTAAGAACGTGATGACGGGGAAAGTTAGGAGTTGTTGAAGTTCTGTGACCAACAATGGATCTTTGGTGGCGAAGAAGAGGCGAAGAAATGTTGAGTCACTGGCGGAGGAGGTGTGAAATGGAGCATAGAAGCAAAAGAAGCACGGACCTCGAGAGAAATCAAAGAAATTATAGTGGGTGGGTCATATTTTGGGTCAGCAATTATTCTAATATAATAATGGTATATTAAAATTAATAAAATTATAACAATGAAAGAATATTTATTTTTTTACTTAACCATATAATTAAAAAATTATCAATTGAGGATTAGTATGTAAAAAATTATTTTTTCTTTAAATAAAAAACTTAATATAATATGATTTTGTGATAAGTTATTTCATCATTTATGTGATTTTAATATTTTATAGGTACATGTATGATCTTACAATTTGTGTTGATTTTATAATTTATGTTTTTTTACCCTCTCGATCTTAGGTACTATCTTGATTTTAACAACTTTGACTATAATGATCGTAATCGTCTAGTTCTCTATCTTCTTATCTTCCAATTCTCTAAAAGGTCATCATCTTTTTTCTTTTTCTTTTTTGGTTTTCCAATCAAAATGAGTTCAAATTCGCAATTAGTTAGTAGGTGCCAGTGCCACAAACACTACCAGGGTGTTACCTTGTAAAATTCAATTAATTGCGCTCATATTTGGTGCGCAAGTTGCGCAGTGGTACATGCACAACTCATAAGAACTTGTCACTTGGCTGTAGCACATTTTGCATATGTACCTCATACAGTAATAATTATAGTTGGATAAAATATTTAGAAATGACATTAATTCAATATTTTTTATAATGCAATTATATGATTTTTTTTCAATAAACACTTGCTTCTTCTCTTTATATGGATACACAACTTTTAAGCATATGACACACGAAATGAAATACAATAAGATTATTAATGAGTATAATCATGCAGATCCAGCCATTAGATCAAATAAAGTTCTTGTTTGTTGTGTATATTGGTCAGCCGGTAACTAAGGGCTTGTTTGATTGTGTTCTGATTTTTTTGTTCTTAAAACTGTTTTGTAAAATAGTTATGGAAGTTAAAAACCAAAACAGTTGTTATAAAGATAGTTATGGAACGTTTGGTAATAGGACATGGTTTTTGTGTAAAGATGGTATTGCTGATGTAGTATCACCCTTCACAATTTAAAGAATAATAAAGACATTGGTACATATTCGAGGTTAATGAGAAAAACTAATTATTCATTGGTTGTCATATCAGAATCACAAATCATATCTGAAGTTAAACCTATACACAAGATCACAAGTTAAGACCGAATTAGATTTAATTAATTTTACATCGAATATAAGATTTCCAACTTCAAATAAGAACATACCTTAGGACAATTATGGATCAGTAAAACAGGAGCAAGACATGGAATGTCGTCAAAGTTGACACAATGACACTTGGCAGTAGATAAAGATGAGAGAGTGCATATCCTATAAGGCTGGAAGTTATAATAAAATCTATACAATGATGTTTACAGTGTATTATAGTCATGAGTAACTCTAGTTTTACTCATTCTTATTCATAGCTGGCTACTACTAATGATAAGCTCTCTGTTAGTGAAAGAGACCATACAATCCACATTGTGAATGCAATTAAAATAATAAAATTGAGATTAATGCAAAGTACTTTTAATACCCGACATGTAACATCAAATTCTGTTGCATGGACATAGTGTTATTGTAGTCACTGAATCAACATGAATTTCGGGTTTTGGTCCATCGCTATTAATTTGCAGCAGCTCGTGACTGCTATATCCCATCTCATCTTTCTCTTTCTAGTTACCATAAGGCTGCAAAACTGTGAAGCTGTATACCATGCATCATATATATCATCAGAACCGTGCATATCTACAAATGTAAACTATACAATCTCTGAGCCAATCCTCCACTTTTTGTTGTGTTTCTCTGCATCACTGCTTTCATTTTCTAAGACCGTTAACTAAGGAAAAACACAGAATGACAAGTAAATGGCATATGAGAAGCTCTTTCACTCTCTTTCTCTCTCTCTATTTCACACTTACTTTCCTTCTAAGACCTACCCTTCTTAGGCCGGCTTGCCTATGCTTTATTCATAATATATATACACGGAGATAGAGACAGTCACGGAGGCACACTTTTTTGAGGGATTTTTATTATATATCTTCGGTTTTGTGTAATTGTTCCTTTCGGAGGATGCAATGCAAATGCTTTTCACAAACATAATAAGCTTATGCAGACATAGTGCCCTTTTGCATAAACTAAGGGGGTCCTATATATTTTCTTGATAAAGTCTAAAGTCTTCGCGGCCTCTTCTTCTAATTTCATAGGGTTTCCTAATAGTGGCTATGTAGGCAATGTATAATTTTGGGATATCTAGATTTACCCTCTTTTAACCAAACTATACTCACCTTGGGATTTGAGATATAAAGCAGTTGCCACTTCCAATTAGATATATGTATATTTCCCTTGGATTATATTCTTATTTGTGAAATATAAAATATAAAACTCTTTCAACACTATATTATATCTCTCTCTCTCTCTCTCTCTCTCTCTCTCTCTCTCTCTATATATATATATATATATATATATATATATATATATATATATATATATATTTGGTAAGCTTATTATTTATTTATTTATATTAATATTTTATATTTCACATTTTTTATTAATAATTAAAATTCATTAATTTTCAATAAATTTAACAAATATTTTTTACAAATATTGATCTTAAATAAAAAATATAATATTCGTTAAGTACTATTTTTTGTTGATTTAGAAATTCTATAATCTCTTAATATTATTCTTATAAGTTATAATGGAAAGATTTTTTAAATAGAAATAATTTGTAAAAAATGGAATGAAAAATATTTCTTTTCAAAAATAAAAAAATTCAAATTTACAAATGTGTACAAGTGTATATATATATATATATATATATATATATATATATATATATATATATATATATATATATGAGGAGGGATATTATCACTACCAAAATTCTCACTTCCAACTTACTACCTATAACACCCCGCGTATACCCGGTTTGTTAACATGTCATCATCACTTCCAACTTTTTCTTTAATTCAATTATGACATCATTATACTTAGCCAAGTTGATTACTTAATCATTTTCATAAAAACATCGCCTATATGTAAATTGCAAAACCACTAACTGAAATACCTCAATATATAAATAAAGTGTGTATCTAACTCACGGATCTACAACACGTAGTCCGGACAACATCCTGATAGATTATTACAACTCATAACTAAAAACAAGACATAGTCAATCAATGTGGCATGGACAAACCTCATGCTCACCAAATGAGGCAACAAGCCCAACAACAGTCTCAACAGCAACAACATGATCGATCATAAATGAAGCTAGAAGCATAATAGCAACAAACATATCCAGCATCCAACATGTCAGCATATAAACAGCAATATCTAACTCAGCTCCGGCCTTCTGCCGCCTGAGGTCTCAACCCCAGCATTACCTGAACCTGAAATGGTGCCCCAAACGTGGAGTGAGATCTCTAACAAGAAATCTCAATAAGACAAGAGGTCCTCAAGGATCTTCCACCCCAAGCTCACTTACATGTGCAATATAAGTTCTAAAACCGTTTAAACAGTATAAGTTCCAAAAGAGTGCAATGCAGCAGATAATCATTTCATGTGTGTCAAAACTATTCTACTGATCAGAGAAATACAGGAATACGTCTATTAACCACACATAATGCAAGACGCTACTTGCACCCACCCACAGCCTCACCATCTTGTATGACGCCACATACTCAGGCTTACCGTCTAAGTGGAAACAACACATACATATTATAAGCCATTGCACATATCAGCTCAAAAGCATTTCCAAGTATAAAAGCATGTAAACATAACATGCATATAAACCATCCCCTATGGGACATGGTGGAACCAAACAATGGAAAAACCGAGGACACGAAAGCTTACCTTGCAAGCTAACTATCCAATGCCAAGAGTCCAAACAGCTCAAGGTCCACACAGCAGAATCACAATCTGTTTTGGGACTAACAACAATATCAATATCCATACTCTACAAGCATATTCATAAAGACAATGCCTTTCTCTTACGTTTCATGTCTTTAGGCTTCTCACAAAGCCACAAGCCCTTAAACACATAGGTTCTGACTTATATTAATTATTACAAAAGTCTCACTTCGTCAATCTAGGGTCCACAAACCCTTAACTCAGTTCTATATGAACAGTAACTTACTATCCCTCGAAAACCCAGGATATCTGGATATATGTCGGGGGCATATCCGGATATCCAGAATCCCATATCTGAATATTTCGCGACAGAACACAGATTCTGCATTTCGCGAAATACCAATCCAGAGGTTCAACTTTTACCGATCACAGTAGCTTAAACATTAATTTCTAGGTGTGTTTAACATTACCTAACGTTAGGTTATCATCTTACTTCATTACATGCATCAAGGTTCCATTTTTAATCACTTAAACTCATGATCAAAGGTTGTAAGGCTTACCAAAGCTTAAAACAGAGTAACAATGGCTCTTGGAGCTCACCAATCAACCTCCAAGGTTCTGTTTTCACAACAATACGAAAATGGCATCAAGGTTGGTCTTTTACTTCACAAGATGGCTCCTTGAAGCCTCTTCAACCCAAGAGAAAGCTCCCACTACACCCAAACAAAGAACTCAGACCTTCCTCCTCACACACAAAGGTCACCAACTCAGAAATGGAGGCCCTCTAGACACTCACAAGACCAAAGCACACACCACAAAGGTGTTTGGGTGAAGGTTACATGGAGAAAGGTGGCTCCTTGGCTCACAATGAAGAGAGGAGAAGGTGGCAAGGTGGCTAACTCTCAAGCTCCAAAAACTCCTACGTAGAAGGCACAATAGGGCCTAGGGTTTTGTGCCACTTTGCTATATATAGTTACTTAAGTTTTAATCGCACTGTATTAGCGCTAATTGCTACGCTTTGCAATTTAATCCCAAACTTAGGATTCTGAACCTACTCATTTTCTAAGATTTATTAAATTTTTATTTTATTTTTCGCAGCACCTTTCCGGTACGCGATTTTCCATAGCCAGTATCAGTTCTGGCACCAGTTCTCATTATTTTGATCTGAAACTTGTTTTACTAGTCCTATATAATATTCTAGGAATACTCATTCACTTATTATAATTTTCCGGGATACTTCTTCGGTACACATTTATACCGGGTAGCAGAACTGGTATCTGCATTTTTCGTCTGAAAAGCGACTTTCAGCATTATTACTCACTTACTATAATTATTAAAGCCTCATAATAATTATTAGGGTCAATTATGGAATTATTTCCTAATTCTCACATTTAATTAATTATTTTCCTTAATTAACGGTGCGGGTTCTTATATTACCTATCTAATCACCATTAGATTAATATTTTCTCTCTCTTCAAAAACTTTTTAGTATTCTCTCTCTTTGATCCAATGGTGATTAGATGGATAGTAAGTTAATAGTGAAAAATTTTAGTAGTAAGAATATCCTCACTCTCTATATATATATATATGGCAGAACGCACTGTTCTCGTGCAATTTATTAGTCATTTAGATGATTGAAATGTTGTGATTCCATATATCTACCTCATTTTCTTTTTTATTTTTGCCTATCATTATCCAACACCATTAGATCAGAATTTCAGTTACTTTTATTATTTTTCTCTATTGTTGAGATTATGATTTAATAGTATTGGAGAGTGGTAAGCAAAGATAGACAAAAATAAAGATAGGTAGTATAATCTATGCCAGATATAAAACATAAGCCTTTCATGCTTGAATCCTTAGACATTATTATACAAGATTCAAATTTAGTGGATCTTCTCCTCTCTCTTTTTATTTTTATTTTTGCACAATATATTTTGGGAACAGATACACTTACCACAAAAAAATAAAATAATTACCACTCTTACAACCAACTTAATTACCGTTGATTTCTGTCAATCCAACAATTATAATTTATTGAAAATTAATAATATTTATTTGGTCAAACTTATTAATTAATTATTAATTCTCAATAAATTATAACCGTTAGATTAGCGGAAATCAACGGTGATTGAATTGGTTGTAAGAGTGATAAAATTGTTTGGAGGTAAATATATCCATCCCCATATATTTTACTTAATTCTCAATCCTAAAACTTTCTTTGGCTATTGTATTCGTAGACAAAATATGAGCTTATACCCTTATTCAATTTTTAGTGTAATATAAAAATATACTTATCTGTATCATATAATAAGAAAGAGGAAAACTTATTAATATCATATTTTAACCAAACACATAATAATAATAATAATAATAATAATAATAATAATAATAATAATAATAATAATAATAATAAAAAGAAAGAAAAACTTTTGAAGATGTAAAGAAAAAAAAAAGAGGTGTGTAGACAGTGGCAGAGCCAACAAGAATAATGAGCTAAGGTCAAAAATATTTAGCTAGTGTCAACTATTAAATTTTATCCCTTCAACTTAGCCACAGTTATTTATCCACATCTAAAACGTGACTAACTTTTAAAAATTAGCTCGGGACAAGGTCCTCGATAAAAATAACGTGGCTCTGCCAATGTAGAAGTGCTCAAATAATATGTTTGGCCCCGAAATCTTAATTTTAGTTTCGGTGCAAGGTTGATTGTATGAAATCAAAGCCCACTTTCCAATGTGAGCCCACCCACTGAAGCTTCAACTATTAAATGTTTGATTTCTTTGGTTCTTAATGACTAACGAGGGAAAATTATGTTAAATCTTTGATTTAGTATGCAACACAAATACATCAGAACCCATAAACTGAAAATTATAACATGAGTTTGCATTATAAAACTAGTAGAGCATTTGGTTCACAGATGATTTTGAGAAAGAGAAATGACAATCAATTGTCCATGATATAAAGATGAATAATTGAATATAACCCACTACATGTATTAATATTAATATTAACAATAACCAAAGTCTTTTTCACTGGTGTGGGAAAAAGCAACAACCATAAGCAATACTTCAAGTGTTTGTAGTGTAAATGCATATAAATACCTAAGATGTTTGTTCTGGATGGCCTCAATCGGCTGGCCTATTAAGACAAGACAGGCCAAATCTCCCTCCACTTATTCACGTCAGCCCTGCTGATCATAGCTTACTAAGCCTGTTGTAACACCTCGTGTGCACCCGGTGTATTAAACATACATATGGCAATAGCGTAGCTAAATAAATGCGAAAGCTAACTTTTCCATTTTAATCATGACGTCATCATTATTAACCAAGTTGATTACTTAATCCATTTTCAAAATAACGTCTGTATGTAAATTGCAATAAAATATCTAACTCAATAACCTCATATATAAATGTGTATCTAATCACGGATCTACAACACGTAGTCCGGACATTATCCTGATTCATTATACAACTCAAGTCTAAATAAACATAATCAAGTCAATGTGGCATGTTCACCAAATAAGGCAACAAAGCCCAACATAGTCTCAGCTTAAATAACAATATAATGGCAGTAAATAATGGTCAACAGCCAGTCAAAATTGCATAACAATATATATATATATATATATATATATATATATATATATATATATATATATCAACTCAGCTCCGACCTCCTGCCGCTAGAGGTATCAACCCCCGAGGTACATGAACCTGAAAATGTGCCCCAACACAGGGTGAGATTGAAAGTAAAATGGCCTTGAAGGCCGATGCATGTGAGAGGGAAAAATAAAATTTTTCTTAATCGGAATTACACATGCAATCAAGACTCATGCTTTAAGACAGCATGATGTACCTTGTTCGTGATTCAAAACTCCAAGGTGATCAGTGTCAAGTTTGAAGGGCTCAAACCCTCTAACGTTGATCCACACCACCCCACGTCAAGATGCAAGAACTCTTCTTGAAAAGCAACAAATTGATCACCATATAAAGCTTGTTAGGCGTCCAATGTGTGAAGGAGGCGGCTGGGTAAAGGTGTTTAGAAGAGTGAAATTTTCAGCATGAAAACTTCAAAAAAGTGGGGCATAGATGCTCTTAGAAAAGACTAGGTTATTTTGTGAAACCTTAAGGAGAACCTCTCCAATGTTGCGCACAAGAGAGTGAGAGAATGGGCTTGAATCAAATCAGATTTTTCTCCAAAAAATGTGACTTAAAGTGGCGCACAACAAAGGGAGAAAAAGGTGGAGTTGTTGCAATTCAAAATTCCCAACAACCAATCTTTGAATCCTCATGAGACTAGGTCTTATCCTAATCAAAATTCTGACCCAATGGCCATCATATGGCCAGCCATATGTGTGCCCCATTCAGCCCAAGAAACTGTCCAGATACATTGAGTTGTTGCATTCAAACTTGAACCAACTAGCTCATTGATTCTCTCAACAAACCAAACCTGATTTGGAGCTTATTTGGTTGATAAGTTGACACTCATAACAACCAAAGTGGCACCCCAAATCAGCCTTGGACAAGATCATAGATCTCCTCTTGATACTAGGGGTTTGTTCCAACAAGATCTTATCTTATCATTTTGTTATGAAACAATTTTTCATAGCCAATTCAAATTCGAGTTCAAACATTTGAATTCAAACATTTAAATTCAAAATTCAAATTCAAAATTTAAATATTTGATAAATAATTTAATTAATTAAATTAATTTATAATGTCTTGGACCATCCAAGCCCATTAACCATGATCCATGCGCCCTTACCCTTTTAGGTGGGCTTCCAAACTTCTTCTTGGGCTAACAACCATTATTAGTCCCAATACCTTTAATGTTATATCATCATGATAATAAGTTGTTAGTGAGTGACCCATTAAGCCTAACATAGCTACTGACATAAATGGGCTTGGGCCCAACAAGCCCACAACCCATCTAATAACAACACAGAGCACTAGCAATGCTTTTTTTCCCCAGAGCTAGTTAAGTTTAATGACATGATCATCCTATTACACATATTTGGTTACCGTGTGTATTTCCTTTCGTCTCAGTTACTTCCCATTAAACCTAGGGTAAGGAAACATATCAACCCTTGCGGTTTAGGGTAAGCTTTATTCAAAATAAGGAATCTTCAATTTACTGACTCTAAAGGTAGATCATCTCATGATCTCTTTTACTATGCATAGATTCCCAAGTCCCTATAAATGTCATCCCAATTTCTCCGGTTTATAGATAACCTAATCTCTAATAGAGATTTGACGAATTCCTTCAGCTTATCACCCTAGCCCTGTGCTCTTTCAGGATAAACCAAAAAATATACCTATGAGTCCCCATGTTTCAGGCAGACGAGGTATACAATCAAAGCATGCCTTCTAGAACACAGTTTAGGTAATAACTTCTGGTCTAAGGAAAGACATACCCAAACATAAAGAAACTACTCTAATGATACTATCTATGAGATTTTCTCATAGAGTCTCTTTGTGGGTCTGTTCAGTGCGAGCTATACCCTTACAGGTCCACCCACGACTTTGGCTAAGACATCTCCATATCTGTAGCTCATGAGGTCTTTACCTTGCATCCAAATACAAGTAGATAAGTCGTGCTAATCTTACCCGAGATCATTGATCCCCATTCTCAGTGTCTCTAGACTAGGAACATAAAATTAGGAATAAACATGTGGTATCCTTGAATCCTCATGTTCGTGATCTCATCACAGATACTCAAGAGATACCTATTTTATTCCAAGGGATTTATCCAATTACTCATATAAAACATTAACAATAATATTGAGACAAAATATGAAACAGGATAAAGAATGCTTTTCATTTATTTGCGACAATATAAAAGGTCCTCATATTTCCTAATCTAATCAAAAGATTGTCTCTAGGACATCCATATACTAACAGAGATCTCTAAAAAAATCTCAGTAAGACAAGGGATCCTCAAGGATCTCTGCACCCCAAGCTCACTTACATGTGCAATATAAGTTCAAAAGCAGTATAAATAGTATAAGTCCCAAGTCCGTACAAAGCAGCATATAAGCATTTCATGTGTGTCAGAATCCTACTGGCCAGAGAATAAACGTGCAGGAATTACATACGTCTACAACCTACAATACAAGGAACACCGCTTGTACTTCACCCACAGAATCACCATCTTGTATGACGCTACATACTCAGGCTTACCGTCTTGGTGGAACACCACATACATGTCATAAGGCACTTGCACTTAACAGCTCAATAGCATCTTAAAAAATCATCATTTCATGAAAACACATCATGTGTAAGAACTCGCACCGTTAAATTAGGAATTTAATTAATTAATTATGAGCTTAAGAGAATAATTCCATAATTGACCTTAAATAATTATGGTAAGGTAAGAATAATTATCACAAGAGATTAATATTGATGAAAGTCACTTTTCTGACGAAAAGTGCAGATACCAGTTATGCTTCACGGTATAAGTGCTTATCGATGAAGTATCCCGGAAAATGATAATAAGTATATGAATATTCTTATAATAATATATAGGACTAGTATAACAAGTTTGGAGTCGAAATAATGAGAACTGGCGTCAGGACTGATACCTGCTACGTAAAAGCGCGTACCGGCAAAGTGCTGCAAAAAATTATAATAACTATATGATAAATCCTAGAAAAATGGCTAGGTTCAGAATTAAAAGTTTGAGATTAAAATGATTAGCGAGCTATTAGAGCCAATACCGACTAATTAAGTTAATGAGACTATTAAAGCAAGTTTACACAGAACCCTAGGCTGATCCTTCAGCCTTTCTACGTGGGTTTTAGCTGCTGCATATGCTCTCCTACTTGCCACCTTCTTCCTTCAAGAAAATTCCACCAAATCCCACCATTTCCCGTTGATTCCTCCTCTTCCACCTTGTGAGCACTTGAGAGTGTGCATTGTGAGGGAGAAATGCACCTTCTTGCTGAGTAGGAGCTGCTGGTTGGGGAGGTTTTGGGGCTAAATCCATATTTGAGTGTGTGAGAACCATTTTGCTTGACATTTGTGGCTTCAAGAAGCCATCTTTTTTGTAAGAAATGCATTTTCGTGGCCTTGGGTAGTTCTTGCTGAGTAGGAGCTGCTGGTTGGGGAGGTTTTGGGTTAACTCTGATGCATGTAACAAGTGAAACATATTTGAGTGTGTGAGAACCATTTTGCTTGACATTTGTGGCTTCAAGAAGCCATCTTTTTTGTAACGGACCAAGCTTGAGGATTCATTTTCGTGGCCTTGGGTAGTCTGACCTTTGGAGCTGCAAAGTGAGCTCCAAGAGCATCATTTGCTTCTGTTTTGAGCTTTGGGGTATGTTCCTCACCTTGTCCATGGGTTTTCTATGTTAAAGGTTAACTCTTGATGCATGTAACAAGTGAAACATGATAACTTAAGGGTTGGTAAGGTATAACACTTTTAAAAGCTCATGATTGAATGTTTGGAACCCTTAAAAATTGAACCTTGGATGAATATGTAAGTGAGCTTGGGGTGGAGAGATCCTTGAGGACCACTTGTCTTACTGAGATTTCTTTTTAGAGATCTCACCTCGTGTTGGGGAACATTTCAGGTTCAGGTACCTCGGGGGTTGATAACTCTGGCGACAGGAGGTCGGAGCTGAGTTGAGATATATGATGTTGTGCTGTTATGTCTGGCTGTTGATCATGATTTATTGCCATTATATTATTATTTGAGTTGAAAATATATTGGGCTTGTTACCTTATTTGGTGAGCATGGGGGTTGTCCATGCCACATTGATTATGCTATGTTTATTTAAACATGCGTTGTATAATGTATCAGGATTCTGTCCGGACTAGTGTCGTACATCCGTGACTAAATACACATTTATATATGAGGTTATGCAGTTAGTTATTTTATTGCAATTTACATACAAACATTATTTGGTAAAAGAATTAAGTAATCAACTTGGTTAATAATAATGACGTCAAAATTGAAAGGAGAAAGTTAGCTTCCGCATTTAGTTGAGCTACGCTTAATAATATAATATGATAACAATCCGGGTATACACGAGGTGTTACATCATGCATATAAACCCTCTCCCCATGGGGTATGGTGGAACCAACAATGGTCAAAACTGAGGACATGAAAGCTTACCTCGCAAGCAATCAATCCCGAGTCAAGAGTCCGCAACAGCTCAAGGTCCACAAATAGCTCAATCACAATCTGTTTAGACCAGCAATCATATCAACATTCGTAATCTAAAATTTTATGACATAACGACAACGTTTCCTTTTACATTTCATGCCATTTGGCTTCTCCCAAAGCCATAAGCCCTTAATCTAAGTGATTCTGACTTAGTTCAATTATTATAGAGGTTCAACTTAACCAATCATGGGTCCCCGAACCCAATATACCATTCTGTAGGAACAGAACAGTGACCAACTCGAAATTCCAAGAATATCTGAATATATGTCGGGGCCATATCCGGATATCACCAAACCCATATCCGGTATCAATATTCGGATATCATATTCGGATATTTCGCGACAGAATGCAGTTCTGCATTTTCGAGAAGATATCCAACCAAGGTTCCATTTTTAACACATATACGTTAAATCATGCATCTTTAAACCTATTTAGACCAGCGATCATGTTAGCCACTTTATCCTATCATCTTTCACGTTAAGACTTGATCTTTAACATAGGAAATCAATGGCAAAGGTGATGGTGCTTACCACCAAGGCTTAAAACAGAAGTAGGGTGGCTCTTGAAGCTCTCAAATCAGTTCCAAAGTTCAGACACAGCAAGGCCACGAGAATACAACTTCAAGATAGGTCCTTTATCTTCAAAGGTAGCTTCTTAAAGCTCCAAAAACCAAGACAATGGTTCCCTCCCAACCAAACAGTGAAGTCAGCCTCAACCTCACCAACTCAGAAGTTCACACTCAGTTATGAAGCACCCAACACCCTCACAAGGCCAACTCACACATGGCTATGGTGTTTAGATGAAGAAACATGGTCAAAAGGTGATCACTTTGGGGTTTCTATGGAGAAGAAAGCTATGGAATATGGTGGAGAAGGAGGCTGCCACCAGAAAACTCACGCATTCACAATAGAGGCTGAAGGATCAGCCTAGGGTTGTTTGTAACTCATTATATATAGTCCCCTTAAGTTTAAACCCATTGTATTAGCACTAATAGCTCCGCTTATCTTTTTAATCCCAAACTTTAGATTCTGAACCTAGCCATTTTTCTAGGATTTATCATATTTTTATTGTAATTTCACATCACTTTGTCGTTACGCGCTTTTACGTAGCCAGTATCAGTCCCGATGTCAGTTCTCATTATTTTGACCCAAACTTGTTATACCAGTCCTATATGTTATTCTAGTAATATTCACATACTTATTATGATTTTTCGGAGTACTTCATCGGTATGCACTTATACCGTGAAGTAGAACCGGTATTTGCACTTTTCGTCAGAAAAGCGACTTTCAGCGTTATTTAGCACTTATATTAATTATTTAAGTCCTCTCATAATTATTCATGGTCAATTAAATTATTTTCTAAACTCATATTTAATTAATTAAATTCCTAAATTAACGGTGCGAGTTCTTACATCTGCCCCCTTTTTGTACCCATGCAACAAATTCCCCAACATAAGACACCAAAATATCCTACGTTGGGATGCTACATTCCTTTGGTAGCCCTCCCAAACCCCCTAAATAGATGTTCCCACTTTATAGCTACAGCAGCAGCAACTGACATCAACATAGAAGGAACCAAAAGGGTGCTTGAGCCGCAATGCTAGGTGACACTTCCCAATGAGAGTTGACTTAGCTCACCTTCTCATGCAAGCAAGGCACCCTTGACACTTCCCAATGAGAGTTAACTTGGCTCACCTTCTCATGCAAGCAAGGCACCCTCACCTAGGGGTGTTAACGGGCCGAGCCGAGCCGAGCTTTGATCTTAACGGGCCAAGCCTATATTTAAACGTGTCTGACTGGCCTTAGCCTGTTACCTGTCACGAATATATTATTGGCCTGTGGCCTGGTTTATTTACAAAAAATAAAAGCCTGTGTGAAGCCTGTCTTAGTCTGTTAGCATGTTAAAAAATAAAAATAAGATAACAGAATTCCACAAAAAAACAATTTTCAGATAGAAACCTTAGCTTCCAATTTGCAGCAATAATTTACAAAGTCTACAATAAAAAAAAATAAAGTGAGAGAAGGAAGATAACAGGTTATATTATCTTAGCCTATCATAAAAAAAGTGCAAAAAAAATAATAATAATAATTGACACAAACAAGCAGTGCACAGCGGAACGAATGAGTTTTTGTGGGTTTGTTTATGTGAAGGAGGATGAAGGCTAATATAGAAGAGCACTAGTAATTCCATAAATATACATAAATTTAATATATATCCAAATAGCATAATATAGAACAAAATCATTCAAAAAGTATGTTAAACCAATAAAATGGGCTGAAATAAATTGATGAGAGAGAGTTATTACAAATAGTATAAAAAATATAAATAAATATTTATATATTAGGCTAGCCTGGGAGGCTCTAAGGCCAAACTTTTGAATTAGAGCCTGAGGCCTTTTTATTAAACAAGCTTTTATACAAGTCAAAGTCTGGTTCCAACACGAGCTTTTATTAAACGAGCTCAGGCCTTTACGAGCCGAGCCAAAGATCCCTGAAAGGCCCCCGACTCGTTTACCACCCCTACCCTCACCTCCCATAAATATCCCCTCCATCACCAAACAAGGGAATCCGATCTCTATGTGCCGTTATCCTACCGATTTCGTGAGCCCACATTGCAACTCAACACCCCCACCCCCACACACTTTTGCTGTAGAATATTATATTTGGGACGTCATTCTCTAGTTTGGTTTCTATCTTTGGTGATAGTGATACCCGTACAATGACCTTTACCCTTCTCTAGGGTACATAATGCTCTCAACGGTACAATGTTTATGTAAATGCTTACAGGAAATCAACAAAGTGATCTTCGTAAGTTGGGCTAGACTGTCTGTATTAATATAATCCATATCCCGAATTCCTCCAAGCATCATATACTTTGGATTAAACGAGTCAAAAGACTTAAAAGTAGAAACGTCGTCTCTCTCTTCCAAAACAGAGAGAGACTTCTTTCTTTCCCTTTCATGTATATAAAAACTAAATAAGAATTGTAGCCCTGACATTTGACATATAGACACATCTAGAAGGAGGATGGAGTCATGTGTACATACATTTTAACAACATAAAAAATGTCGTCAATGTCCGGTTAAAAGATAAGTTTTTACAATTTCAAAAATATAAGAAATGTCCATCCCACTAAAACTCTGAAGTAAACAGGAAGGATTTTTTTTTTGTATATTATATGATATATCATTTGACATATTTTATCTCCCACAAACATACAGATCTTCTGGATTTAAATGCTCTTGTGATTGTGATACAATTTTACAAATTCAAATTATGTTTGTGGGAGATAAAAAAAATGAGATATCAAAAAAGTTATGTGAAATCAAAAAAAAAATCATCTGATTTGGATACCCGAGTCACAAGTTATGGCCTTCCGAAGTTTTACGGTAATTATGGCGCTGACGTGGCACGAGTCCCGTCAAGTGACGGGACTAGTCGTCAGCATATGTGACATGTTTAACTGCATTACTTTGGAAAAACTTATCCAATCAGCTTTAACTGGGTAATTCTTTTGCCCAAAAATTCTAAAATGGTGCTTTAGCCTAAAAAATGTCGTCAATGTCGGGAAGATACCTTACAATTTCAAAAATATAAGAAATGTCCATCTCACTCTCATAAACAGGAAGGTGTATATTATAGTTCACATACAAGCCCAAAAAAAAAAAAAAAAAAAAGTAAACACATTTTTGGTTCTTTTTTATTGCCATAGACTAAAATTATGAAAAAAAGACCAAGGAATACTAATTATAATTGACAGAAGGACTAACATGACCCTTTTTCATAATTTTAGGGACCAATTTGATTCTTTTTTTATTGTCAGAGACTAAAAAAAATTCGTAAATATTGCCGGGACCAAAAAAGGTGTTTACTCAAAAAAAAAAAAGTTACGTAACTTTATACATATCACTTGATATTTCTCAACTTGGATTACTTCATTTTAGTCTCCATTGTTGTTACTCAGAATTAGAATCTCTTCCCCTCCCTACACCATCCTTGAGCCAATCCACCACCTCTTTCATGCTAGGCCTCTTCTCAGCATTATTATCAGTGCATCTAAGAGCTATTATGATCACAGTTTTCAATTGCTCCAAATCAAATTTCCCCTTCAACTTTGGATCAGCAATGTTATTAAAGAGACCCTTGTTGACATATGGTGTGACCCATTGAACAATATCCCTTTTCACTCCCCCTGGGAATTTCTCAATTGGTCTCTTGGCACTAATAATCTCCAAAAGCAAAATACCAAAGCTGTAAACATCACAGCTCTCAGAAACCTTCCCCCACATGGCGTATTCTGGTGCCAAATATCCGAGGGTCCCTTTAACCTTTGTGGTGAGATGGGTTACACCATCTGGTACCAGCTTTGCAAAACCAAAATCAGCAACCTTAGCTTGAAATTCAGGGTCTAAAAGTACATTGCTTGCCTTTATATCTCTGTGTATGATGTGAGGAGTTGACTCATGGTGCAAATACCTTTGCCAAATGGAAATAGATGATTGTTACAAAGTTTCAATAATTTAAACACCACAATAATCTTAAATGGTGCATGAATGGAATATTTTCAAATGGAAGCAGTTAAAATCGGTCTACAAATAATGCTTGAATTGCTTGCAGGCAAGTCTGCATTCATGGTCTCTTAATAAGAGTCTAAACGGTTCAATGCACCTAGTTATTTGATTTCTTACAACCAAAACATAAAACTAATGAATAATTTTTATATTTATATTTCTAGAGGTAGGATCCTTTGACACTGGTGTCAAATTTCAACTTTGACACCTCATATGAGAGTCGTTAGATAAAGAAAATCAATGACTCTGATTTGCAGGCATATGACACCATTGATCTTTTTTTATCTAACGGCTCTCATATGAGATGTCAAAATTAAAATTTGACACCGGTATCAAAGGATCCTACCTCATATTTCTAATAAACTACTAAAAAAGTTGGAGGGGAAGGTACACTTACGCTAAACCTTCAGCTGCTCCAATTGCTATACTCATTCTTCTAGGCCAATCTAGTTGACATTCTTTACCAAGTGGACCATGCAAATGGGTGAGCAAGCTATGATTAGGCATGTAATCATATACAATCAACCTTTCATCTCCTCCTGCATAGAATCCCCTCAATCCCAACAAATTCTTATGCCTCACTCTTCCAAGTACTTCCACTTCAACTGCAAACTCCATCTCTGCCTTTGCAGTCATTGTCTTCAAGCGCTTCACTGCAATCTGCAAATTCCATTATTAGTTGTTTGCATGCAAAACAAATGTCTTGTGCTAAACATTATAACAAAGAAAGTTCCAATTGAGGACTAAAAGGTATGAATATAATTGCCTGAATGCCTTTACTTGTTCGACCAAAATAAACACTACCAAATCCACCCTCTCCAATCTTATTGTCTTGATGAAAGTTGTTTGTTGCCCGAAGCAACTCCTTCAATGTGTACATTTCCCATGGATAGTCCCTATTATTCTTGTTGGCATATCTAGTGTAAGAAAAATAAAGCCACAAAATTAAACACATATACTAATGGCAAAAATAAGATTAGTAACGCTAATTTACAAATTTGCGGACATAAATCAGATTAGTTTTTTAAAAATCATACTGTATTTTGCTTTGCCCTTCATTTAAGAGGAAACAACAGTAATGTTTCAAGTGCATTTTTTCGAGGAAGAAAAAGTAGGAAGGGTTTGAGGGATTGAAATTAGAAGAAGAAAATAAACAAAATGGACTGAAATCCTGCAAGAAAGAAGTAATAATATATGGTCGAATGCAAAGAAGCAACAAGATGGGTTATGGTATGGACAAGAGGTTGCCTTGGAAGTCAAGGACTCCGAAGGTTTATGGTGAAAACGCAAACCAATTTTGTGTCTATTATATGGTGGCATATGCTATTGTTTGCTAGCTTTCGTCAAGCTTCCTCTTCCTTTGGAAATGTCACACATTTATATTCCTTTTGGGATAGAAAATTAATCATTGTCGAGCGCCTTATTTTATTATAAGTTATATATATATATATACATATATACTAGAGATCTTTTAACACTTGAATCCAATGGCTTAAATTTAAAATTTGAACCCTTAGATATAATGCAATTAAGAGTGTAACTTACACTAGTGTAAAATGATCCTGATCCTATATATATATATATATATATATATATATATATATATATATATACACATATATACTGATAGCCTTTAGATAAAAAAATATCAATGGTGTCATATGCTTACAAATTAACCAGAGCTGTATATATAAATGGGTCAATATCATTTTTAACTAGGGTAAGTTCACTCTTATGGCCATAATCCTATTTATATTTAGTGGCCCAAATTCATTAGATATGAAAGCGTTAGATCCAAGTAAATCAATAATCAAGATTTGGTATAAGACTTTTTATTTTTATACGGATGTAAAAATAACTTGCCCCTGAATAAATAAATTAATAGACCAATCAGAATTTGGTTTTGGAAAAATTTAATCAAGGGAAGGCGATGCTATCACTGCCGTACTCTCTTTTGATTAAACAGTTAAAAATTGTCCAAGGAGGTGGATTTAAAGCTGGGTACAGAATATTTCTTTTAGGAGTGAATCCTATTATATTAAATAAAACATGATATGATCATGAAGTTAATTATAACCAACAAAAAGTAAATAAACTGTGATAAAGGAAGAGAAATATTTTTTTTAAATAAGTAGTTACATAATAATTACGTTTACTTACCTTTATTGATTATAATTTATCTATGTGACCATGTCATATTTTATTCGATATGAGAGGATCTATTTTCATTTATTATAGTTGAAAAAATGTCTTCGTCAAGCACGATGAGCTATAGCCAGTTCATATATTATAGAATTGAAAAAGGAATATTTAAGCGTAAAATTTTATTTTATTTTTGTTAAATTTTCAGTTTATGCTCACTGATATTTTGACCTAAAAAAACTTAACATGACAGTGGAAGTAATGAAGTTCACGAATGATCCCACGAATTGGTTAAAGATATTTTTCTGGGTACCTAATTGAACTGTTAAATCCTAGAAAGGGTACATAAACATAAGTTATTTTATTTAAAAGGAAGTTGTTCAAGGTAGACCGGTGAAGAAA
Organism: Gastrolobium villosum; assembly: GCA_032173675.1. Classification (NCBI taxonomy): domain Eukaryota; kingdom Viridiplantae; phylum Streptophyta; class Magnoliopsida; order Fabales; family Fabaceae; genus Gastrolobium; species Gastrolobium villosum. The sequence goes on from JAVKPL010005531.1 coordinate 35,802, forward strand.
ATTATATAATATCGCATATCTGCTGTTTCTTTGCTCCCAAAAGAGGTGGAAAATGGACGGCGAAGACAATGTTTGAGAAGGAAAGTTTTTAAGAACAATGACATGATGGCTTAAGGCACATTATTATTAGGGAAATTTTTTATCATTTTAACTAACAGAACGTATATTTTCACTCTCACAAAGATGTGGAATCTACACCTTTATTTTTTTGTCAACTCTCTCTCCTCCTTTATCTATCTCTTTCTCTCTCTTAAAATGACACAACTTTACATCTTTTAAAATGACACACACTTTACCCTTTTATTAACTAGTTTGCCTTTATTAACAACAGTTTAAGGTTTAATATCTCTTGTATCCTATATATATATATATATATATATATGAGACAGGATCATCTTACACCGGTGTAAAAAAATAATAAGTCTTACCCCAAATCTTAACCATTGACTTTTTGCATCTAACGGTTAAGATTTATTATGTGTAACTCATTAATTAGTTTTTAATTAATAAATCAACCATTGGATGCAAGTGAAATCAACGGTTAAGATTTGGTGTAAGATTTATTATTCTTACACCGATGTAAGTTGATCCTATCCATATATATATATATATATATATATATATATATATATATATATATATATATATATATATATATGGGTTTATTATCTATCATTTAATATGACCACAATAAACTTCCTACACACACAACATTTTGTGGGGCCCGTGGCAAAAAAAAAAATGCTGGCATGCAAAACAAATCTCTATAACATAACACAATCACTTTTAAAACCCTTTATATATATATATATATATATATATATATATATATATATATATATATATATATAGGGTTTATCATCTATCATTTAACATGACCACAAAAAGTTTCCTACACTCACAATATTTTATGGGGCCCGCAACAAAAAAAAAAACTCTGGCACGCAAAACGAATCTCTATAACATAACACAATCATTTTTACTACAACATAATCTTATAAAACCTATATATATATATATATATATATATATATATATATATATATATATATATATGAGATATGTTTTTCTCATGTTGTAGGAAAAAAGTTACCTCATGTTGTAGAAATAAAAGTATAAGTAGGACCCACATGTAAGAGGAGAGAGAAAAAAGAGTGGTGGGACCCAACCTCTTTTTGTGTGTATGAGAGTTGTTTATCTCATGTAAAATGAGATAAATATAACCCAATATATATATATGGTAAAATCATTTTTGCAGCTGCTTTACGTACAGCAACGACATGTTCATCTTTTGTATGGTTATGATTCTCCATATTTAATGTTTTCACGTATATATATGGCAAGTATTTGATTGTTGTACGTACAACAACTGTAGAAATGTAAACCCCTATATATATATATATATATATATATATATATATATATATACCCCATATAGTTTGACACTTTATCGAAGAGCCATTAGATCAAAAAAGATCATCTCATTGTGCTTTCACGTACGACATGTGACATATATATATGTATATATATATATATATATATATATATATATATATATATATATGGGAAAACATTTATGCAGTCACTTTAGATAAGGTTGTCTACAGCTACTGCTTTTTTAATAAGTACGCGCGGTCGTACATTAAAAGTGCATTTTCTCTCTCCGCCATGTCAGCTGACAGTGTCTGAGGAGAGAGAAAAAAAGTAGTTTTATTGTTATAACTAAGTACGACCAGTCGTACTTAGCGAAAGAGCGATAGCTGTAGATAACCTTATCTAAAGTTGCTACAGAAATACTTTTATCATATATATATATATATATATATATATATATATATATATATATATTAAATGGAAAAATTGTGTGTTATTTTAAAGGATGTAAAGTTGCGTCATGTTAAGAGAGAGAAATAAATAGATAAAGGAGGAGAGAGAGAGTTGAAAAAAAATAATAAAGGTGTGGGTTTTACCTCTTTGTGAGAGTGAAAGGATATAAGTTGTGTCATTTAAAAGGATAAATATTTTTCCCTTTTTTAATAGCTAGTTTAGGTATATTTAAAGAGGGTTCAAGTTTTCTTATGTTGTAGGATAGTAGGAGAGAAAAAAAGTAGAGACAAGTTAATTGTGGGTCCCATATTTTATATTAAAAAAGAAAATAAAAATTAATTGTCACGAAAAACAAATTTGCGTAGGAAAAAATTTTACTCAGAAAAGGAAAATTTTATATTAGATAATTGAGAAGATTTATTTTGAAAGTATAAATAGTTGCGATTTTAAAAAATAACTTAAAAAACTTTAAAGTATTCATTAATTTGAGAGTTTTTAAAAACCATAAAAAGTACTAATTATTGATAAATTTATGTCTCGAGAAAAAGAAAAGAAGGATAATAGAAGATTATCTCATTTTTAATAGAGAATAATTATTTTTTATTTCGTGAAGATGAATAGTTTTAATTACTTAATTGTATTTAAATTCATCAAAACTTTTAACATATTAGTATTCTTATTTTGCAACTTCTTATTAACATAAAATGATGTGAAAAAACATTTTCCAACAACAGTTGTACTAATTATGTGATATATGTTCCCGCTTGCTCCTTCAAAGAACACTACACCCGTTACATGGTTTCAATGTATATAAACACGTCTTTTGCGTTTAACCAAACGTTGAGTCGTTGATCACCTAATTCCTTCAATGTCTTTCGGTGGGTGTTGGGACCTCCTGCCATCTCTTAGCTAGACACATTTATTCCAACTTAAATTATCAAAATATTATAATTTCATGTTTGCATCTCTATTCCCTGAACATATATTTTAGTATCATATAGGACATGGTAGAAATTGCTATTTTGGATGCTCAATTAGAGACCGTTTGGATTCTCCCTTCTTCTTTTTTTTTTAAGTTAAAAGTTAAAAAGAAGAGAGCATTATTTAAAAAAAAAAAAAAAAACTTAGAAAAAATTAAAAGCTATTAAGTGATTACTATGATTATATAAAAATTTTAGATTTAAAAAAACATATATTTCAAGAAAAGCTGATAAGAGCTTAAAAAAAAAACTCCTTAAAGTTTTTGGGTTTTGATTTTTTTCTTCGTTATAAAAAGAAAGTCTTTTTAGAGTTCTTGTAATAATCTGTTTTGACCTAACTTTTACTATAAGAAAAAAAAAAAAAAAAATCCAAATAGACACTTGATAGTTAACAATGTTCTTAAATAGAAGAATGATCATGTTCTCAGTATTACCTGGATTTAAACAATTTTAATGCAGTCTCGAAGGCCTACATGACTCAAACGTATATGAGAACTAGAGTAAAATAATACTTTGTCTTATTGATGGAAATGAAATTACGTGAGACTCGAACATTGAATAGAAATGGAGTATATAGGTGAAAATCATATATAAGTACAAAAAGACTCAAATTCATTTTCTTAAGCTAATAATTGTGATCTGTATCAAACTCACTTATCGTAATACTAACCCATATATATATATATATATATATATATACGCACACTTTGGGAATCTGAGTGAGATATATATATGTATATATATATATATAAGAGTTAAGAGACATACGCACACTTTGGGAATCTGAGTGAGAAGTTTCAATAAAATTATTAAGTTGAAATGTGATATTAATCCCATTTGTGGTGATGTCAATCCGTGAGATCCCTTGTACGGGATCCCAAAAGCAATTCACAATTTGAAGAATATGAAACGTGACATGCATTATTAATTGTTTAATTATGAAAACAATGGCTTTCAGCTTATAGGAAAGCTAAAGTATCTGCCTCTTCGAAAACACAAAAAGAAGAGGAAAACAGAGACTTTTTGGTCCTATTAAAGATCTACCAAAATAATTGATTTATAGCCGTTGACATTGTTAAATTCATGAAGGACCGACTATATCTCCTTATATGTAGCTACATGCCTACATATATATAATAACTTCAAAAAAGTTACCAAGGCCCATGACACATTGCAATTATAACTTCACAATTAAGATAAATATCCATATCATTTTCATAAACAGGAGAAACTATATTAAATTTAATTTCATATGCATGCCAAGTAATTATCTTGTTGTGGGTATCATTTTCATCATTTTATTCGTTTCCATTCTTGTAACTTAAAATTTGGAATATCCTTCTTCTGAAGACACTACCCTTAAACGTGACATGCATTATTAATTGTTTAATTATGAAAACAAAGCTTCCCCTACTCTTTTTATATTTTAAAGTATCCACCTCTTCAAAACACAAAAAGAAGAGAAAAAATTATATGAGACCCATATTAACACGGAAATAAAGAGGGTGTACCAAAATAATTGATTTATAGCTTGGTAGTGTTTGGTGGGGAGAAGTGAAAATATGGATGGCTAAGTGTATGTGGGTATAATAAAACCACCTTTATATCTCCGTTTTATATCTTTTCCCTATCAGCTTTCCTAGCAAACCAAAAAAGTTACCAAAAATTGGATAACTTCACTGTTGAGACACATTGAAGATTAAATTTTCTTAAAAACCGGATAATAAATGAGGGGGCGTTTGGTATGGGAAAATTTTCATAAACAGGGAAATGTAATATAGAGAAATTTAAGATTCACAGTGAAATAGATAGAAAAATGTAAAAAAAAGTTGTTCATGGGGGAAAACTTTACTGGGAAAATTTTTTTATGAAATCAACAGTGTTTAAAAGTGAGATAACTGGTTTTCCGAAAATCTCACCTTCAAATTTGGAATATCATTTCTTCTTTCTCATAAATCCATACCCTTAAAGATGGGTTTTTGGAGAAATATGTTTTAAAAAATTTAATATCCTTCAAAATACCTCCCAACCAAACACCCCCTGAATGACATGCCAAGTTTATCCCTATTGTGGTTAGAAGGATGTAATAAAACGGTTTCATTTTTATGAGAATAATTTTGTAATTTTATTAAGTTTTCCTATTAATATTTTATCTCCAACTAAATACATATTCAAAAATTTAATTCAAATTTCTTGGTAAAATTTTGTCCAACTAAATAATTTTTTTAAAACTTTCGTATCTAACACTTTTCCCTAGATCCCTAATATTTATATTTCGTTAGTATTAAAAAATTTCTCCCCAGTATAAATTTTACTTGTTAAAACGCGCAAACACACACAAAATCACTTGAGGATGCTACTACGCGCTAAAACGCGTAAAATGCACACAATTTCCTCCTCCATCGCACAAGGACCGAAGGTAAGTAAGTACCCATTCTCTGTTTTGTTTGCTTGAATATTTGTTATTTGGCTGGGTTTGTTGTTGAAGAAGTTAAGAAATATAACCTGATTCCCGGTGTTCCACACCATTCCAATTGGTACAGGGATTGTTCATGCGAATCTAGGGTTCTTGCTTGGGATTTTTGGGGTTTTTGAATTTTGATGGAAAGTTCATGGAATTAATCTAATAAAATCCCAATTGAATGCATAGGTGAGGTGCAAACACAATGAATTCTTGGATTGGTTGGGGAATATACCCGAGAGTCTCGTGAAATTGGGGCTTAGGAATCCGAATTGGTGTTTTTCAATTTTGGATTGAACAAGCATGTAATTAACCATTGAGAACTCAAATTGGATGCCTAGGTTTAGTGTATTCCTGATCAACTGATGCTTTGATAGCGAGATTTTTTTTTTTTTTTTTTTGGGGTTCTTGAAACCAGAATTGTTGTTCCGGTTGTAAAAATTGTGGGTTTTCGTTGCTTTGCTTTAATTTCACAAATTTATCGCTAAAACTCTCAATTGGGTACATGATGGAATGATGGAGTAGTAGACAGTAAATCATGATAGATTTTTGTCGATTGTGTAGAATTTATGCTGGGTTCCTACGGGCGGGGTTTAAGGTCCCCATAATTCTTGAATTTGGGGGCTTCTTGAATTACCCATGTATATAGGCAATTGGTCATGGTAATTCCTTGTTGAAAGCTTAATTGCGATTTTTGTTGGCTGGATTGCTTGTATCATGGACCTGAATTGTGTCTTGGGCTATTGAGGTTCGGGTCTATGATTTTGGGGTTTAGGTTTTTCTTGAAATTTCATGCATATGTTTGTTTAACCCACAATTAGAGAAGCCATTGGTATGTGCGAACTGAATGGCATGTATAATGTTGTTCCTATTTATGTAGCACCGACATGACATATAATACAATATGATACTCTGACACATTAATCCTACAAAAATATGGATTTTGACAAGTTGGAAAATGTTTTAATATTAAATAATATTATCTATGGGTAAAGGATTTCTCCAGTCAATGGAGATAAGTTATATGCGGTGAGCCCAAAACGACATCGTTTTAAGGTGGAAATCAAGTGTTTTTGTAATTCTAATATATTGCGGAGTTATATTAGTCTTTGTTATTACAATTTTTTAATCTTATAACCCCAAAACGATGTTGTTTTGAGTTCATTGAAGATAACTTTATCTCTAGTGATTAGAGAAATATTTTTCCCTTTATTTATATAGTTTATATTTCATTTAATGTTCGATAATTTAATAAAAAAATGAAACTAAATTAATAATATCCATCAATTTAATCCAAAAAATTTCAAAGAAAACCATAATACCATTATGTTAATATAAAGCAAAAATAATAGAATATCCATAGAAAAACATAAAATATGTAGATTATCTTCATGGAACATTTTCTTTAGTACATTCATGTAGTGTTTTCATCTATAATAACATTTGACTCCATCTCTGTCTCATCAAGAGAAAGAGGAGCAACTTCAAGAATTTCAACATCTTCTAATGTATCAGATGTATCTCCAGCAATGTCCCACATTTTATTTTCTCCATGTGTATATTATGGACTCTTTCTTGATAAGAACTCATTCCTCTTTACAGAATGCACAAAAGAATAAGAACTCTAATTGCGTTTAGCACGTGATAAAGAAGAGGGTTGTGCAACAAGTCACAACGCTATCTGTTGAAGAATAGGTTCACAAGGACCACGTAGCACCCACGAAGCTTTGGGCTCCATAGAATATCGATTTTGGATGGCATTATAGTCTCTAAAACACACAATCGTACTAGCAAAGTCCACATACTCCAAATTTATTTTATTTCGGTCCTCCAAGTTAGGAAATTATCTCTTTATGTATTTTTGTCTTTCTTAATTAATCTTGTGATCCTTGTGTGGAGGAACTTGACTAGAATCTTCATTAAGTCAATGTTCACTATATTATCTAAAAGAAAAAGAAAAACAATTAACATATTTTATCAAACAAGAGAAGTATTAAATCGATTCATATTTAAAAGCGTACTTGGAATTCAAAGCATGTGCCAAACAATGAAGTGAAATTGAATTTTTGGTCCAACAGTCCACAAGAATGCCATGCACCTCCTCATAAAAAGTTGAGGTCTCATCTATACTCTTCAATTTATGAAAGTGTATAGCTATCTTCACTTTCTCAATCATCTCATCCCATATATAATAAATCAAATAAAGACAAGGTTTATCAGTGTCACAAATCTTGATCATATTATAAATGGGAGCAGTGAAAACAAGTATGTAATCAATTGAGTCCCACCAAAGATCATTCAATATCTTATCTTTAACAAATCTTGCCCTTCCTAGATTATCATCTTTACACACAATCCATTTTTCACTGATTACCATATTTTGGAGACCACCTTTTATCATTTTGAACCTCTTTAGCATCACAATCATGGAAGCAAAGCCGGTTTCAGCTATGGAAAGCAACTTCAATCCACAAACTCATTGAACATTGATAGTCTCATAGAATGATTTATTATGAAGTGCTTTATTGCAGAAACATCTCCAACAATATCAGAAATCCAACTACATTCCTCATATGCTATTTGGCTATTCTTAACATTTTTAGCAGCATAGATGTTCTTTACAAATAAATTCAATGTGTGAACAACACATGATGTTCAAGTAATAGATGGAAATTCTTGCTCAATAAGATGTCATACTCCCTTACAATTTGCAACATTATCCTCCATCTTTGACATCTTTGACATAGAAGTAGGATTGCTCAGGTTTTCGTACTTTTGAGAGCCAAAGATGAATCAGAGATAAGATTACGCTGGAATTTATGAAGATTCACCGTCCCTTCATATCAATGAAGTTTGGTAAAAAATTTTACTATTCCTTGTGTTCTTGTTTTTACGATGTTCGGCTAATTTTCTTTGTAGTTGGGGATAAATGGAACCCCATCAAATAGTTATGGTTTTTAATTAACCTTTTGCAATCTTTCCTTTTTATATTGAATTGATTGTCTGATCTTCATGCCTTTTATAAGCTTTTTTTATCTAATAGATTGAATTAGGATCTGTGTATGACAATCGGAATGTTGGTATATGAATCGAGGCTAGTAAAATCTTCAATTTTTTTTTTATAAATTTAAGGATGGAAAGCGAATTGTGCAATCTTGTGATTCTTAATTTTAATGCTTAATTTCTTTAAAGAACATCGGGGAACTATGATTCTTTAAAGAGGGTAAAGAGTTTCAAGGAGTTGAGTCTTAACTAATTTAGAGGAATCAATTGACATTATTAAAGGGTGTTTAATTAAAGTTTTTAATTTAGAACTTAAAGGGAGATTAGGGGAAATCAAATCTCTAACTGCGCTTTCTTGATTGTTTTAATCCTTTTTACTATGTTCTTGCTTTGTTTAATTTAGTTCTTATCTCTTATTTGAATTGTCAAACTCAAGCAAAATAGCGAATCGATGCTTGAAATATAATCTTTGTGGGAATGATGCACTTTCTCATCTCTTTATTATTTGTGTGACCGATACATTTGTCGAAGTAGCAACAAGGGTTCTAGAAATCAATATGCATAATTCCCTGTACTACCAGTTTAAGCAAATTTCTAACACATGTTTAAACATCTCAATTAATCAACATTGTTGGTATGATGTCGGCAAAATTTTTATTTGTGCCTGTCCAATGTAATTGTTAAGAATAAGAATAATATTTTTTACTTTCAATTTTGATCATTGATTTACTTGCATCAAATAATTGTGATTTATTGAGTTACACTCATTAATCAGTTATTAATTGTCAATATATTATAACTTTCAAATACATGTAAATTAACAACTAAAATTAAATATAAATTTTTTATTCATATAAAATGAATAGGGTGAGAGAAAAAGCTGACTGACCATGAGAAATGGTTTTTCTCTTACCCACGTACAAGTGGGTTTTCATATTAGTGCCGTATCCTTCCACAAGCTCTTCGAAGCTCAAACTAAAATTAAAGCTAAGTCCATTAACCACTCACCTTCCTAAGGTCCATTCGGTACTTTATTTTTGCTCTCGCTCTCTACTCAAGATTTAAGTTGTCCTCATATTTTCTTTTGTTTCTTGAAATTATTTTTATGGTAAACTTCACTCTTAAAAACTTGGATGTTTTTGTTTTCTTTTTGAGTAATATAACTAACTTAACTGTCAAAAATTAAATTATAATAAAAGTTGAAACTTTTAAATAAAGCACTAATGATAGTCCTTTTTTTATCACGTATAGTAATAAAGTTATACTTGACTGTAGATGTAAAAATTCAAACTGTTGAAATTGTTTTTTGTTATAAGATATTTGATATATTAAATTTTTTATTTTTGTATCTTAATAAAAATGATGCTTATATTGAGTAAATATTCTGAATCAAGGTTTACTATAACATATATTTTTTTGGTCATGTGGAACGAGCTTATTGATATTTGAAAATGTTACACTCTGAATATATCACATTAGTTAGCTATTATCATTATGATTTCAGTATTTAATTAATATCAGCACTTAAAATTATGAGGCCATGAAAAAAAGAAAAAAAATCTAATGAGGCCATCTACTAATTACACCAATTTGAAAATTTAAACTTACACATAATTAGTCTTAAACTATTGATACCATTTTAATTTCATAGTTTGACGTCACTGAATATAATGAAGAAAGAATAATATAATCTGAACTTAATAAAGCGTGATAATCCACGTAGCTATCAATATATATATAATTATATTGAATGCATAATTTTTTAAAAATATTATATGTAATTGGAGAAAGTGTATGTCATTTAAAATGATGATCCTTTTAAGAGAGGGATAGAGATAGATCATAGAGGATAGATGGAAAAAAAAAAACTCACCATCTTTCCCCATGATTCATCACTGTCTCTCTTAAAATAACCTAATTTTGTGTTCTTTAAAATGACGCTCATCACGAGTTAAATTTTTATTTTCATCAAATGCAATCATCATTTTCTCCTTTTTTTATGTCAGGTATTATTCTTATCACTCTTCATTAAATTAATTGAATGAAAGCGAATCTAATTGTTATATACATATATGTTAATATTGCACAATTGAAGATCAAGTTCAATTATGAAAAGAATCCATAAATTAATAAAATGTTAAATATGCTGCCGGCAATGCCTTTAAAGAAACATTGCAACTGAAATTAGGTTGGTTGTCATATCTTCGCTTCCATCATATAATGATACTTATACAGTAATTACAAAAGCAGTTTTAGATTTTGAATTCCTTACATAATTAATAAAATAGTTAGATTATGGGTTATTTTTTGGTTTCATGTCGTTAAATATAATTGCTCTGGTACACAGAATCAAGTATTTTGTTGCACAAATGGACCCAGGATATCATCAATGTAATCGCTTGGATTTGAACCAAATTTTGAATTGTGAAGGATCTCAAAAGAAAATATCGAAACAGATTTTATAACTAATAGCGAGCTAGATACAATGAAGAGACTGAGCAGGGCCCAGATATTTAAGGTTTGAGTCATTTTATACCACATGTTGTGCCGCGCATCTGTACCCACTCAAGGAAATTATAGGAAATGAGATAATTAGGAGAAATTCAAAAGAATCAAAACAATAAAACTTTTGAGGACTGGTATTATCTTTGAATAAGAATTATTCGATAGTTAAATCTTGGTAGTATGCCGATGCATGTTGGGATTCTTTCAGTGTAACAATTTAATTAATAATTACAGAATTCAGTTCAGTGTTTCTTGTACAGTTGCAATTTATGAGTTATAGGAGCATCTTAAAAATATATAAATTTTATTGTAGTTCTATTATAATTTTATTTGGGTTATATTTATCTCATTCAACATGAGATAACCCATCTTCGTACATACAAAATAAAGATGGGTCCCACTTTTATTTATTTTTTCTCCAATCATTTATAGATTCTTTTATTATTTTGTTTCACTAATATAAAATAATTTATCTACATGAATATTAAGAAAAAGATTTTCCATTTTTTTAACCAATTAAGCTCTATAAAAGTACTTTACCTGCTTCGGAAATTTTAAAACATTAATAATAAGCAGCACTGGGGATAGCCTAGTGGTGTTGGGTGTGTTTAGTGTGTCTTAGGTATTGTTTGATTCGTATGTAATTTCAAAAAAAAAAAGACATTAATAATAATTTAATAATATTTCTAATTGATCAACTAGCTGCCTATACCTTAATTTCAATTTCTTCCAGCAGTGGTTTTCTTGAACTGTATGTATGATGATTCTTTTAGAGCTGTATTTTATGTACTTACGACTTGGCAATGCCTTTCCAAAAACTTTATATTTGTCAAGTATCAGTTTAGGTAGGCTTAATCATAAATATCAGATTTGTCAAAATCATTAGTTCTTTTCCTATGATGCATTAATCACAATTAATGTATTTGTGTATTGAAATATAGAAAAAAATACATTTATAATTGTTTTTAAGAGAGAAATTCTTACAAACTATATTATATTTTATTGGTAACACATAGGATTGTCAATATAGGTTTTACCTATCTAATCACCATTTACCCGCAAAAAAATTCGTTCTCTCTCGTAAAAAATCTGTGTTGTATTCGTATTGACCCGTATTTTTTTAATTATTATATTTTAATTTTTTAATATTATTATTTTAATTTTTTTTAAATTTCGATCGATTTTTTTAATTTTTTTGTCAATTACCATTTTGACTCCTATTTTGCGTGTTATTCATGTCGTGTCAACCCGCAAAAAATTCGTGTCGTGTCAATGTTGAAGATTTTGATACGAATAAAAATTCATGTCGTGTCGTGTCAAATTCGTGTCGTGTCAACCCATTTTGACACCCCTAGTAACACATAGTGTAGTTTGTAAAAAAAAAAAAATTATCAATATAATCATTTTCTAAAAATATTAATAAAGTTACTATTATGAACTGGTCACATTGGTTTAATTTAATGTGTCGGTCATTAAGATTCATAAGAGGTCTACCTAAAATGAGACTTTCACCTACACACCACACCTTACATCTCATACATTAGCTGAGTGTGTTTGCCTCATAAAAGTGGGGTCCACTAAAACAAAATGATTATGGCTCGTCAGAAGAATCTTCCCATCTATTTATACACCTCTTTCGCCCTTGAAAAGGCACCTTCCACACAATATTTTCCAGAGTTGTTTTGCTATAAAATTGCCACCACAGAGCCACGGTGCCCACATATTCTCCCTTGATTCTCAGTTTCCGCGTGAGACATTCTTTACGGTAACTTTCCATTGAACTTAGATCTATACCTTTGTTTCATAAATCACTGTTACATTGAGATATTATACCTCACTGATTGGAAACAAATCTTATCTTTTATAATCTAAATAGTTCAGCCACTGGAATCCCAATTCCATGAAAAATAATTTATTCTATAATTAAAATTAGCTTTTCCTTCTTACCAATGTAGTCTCTTGACAAATAGCCATATATAATCCAGATTCTGGTATGCTATCTTCTTTTCCTTTTGGATCAAAATGTTCTTAAATATGACCTGATTGAAAGAGAGGCTATAAAAATGTTATTGTTACAAAAAAGCTACACAATATATCGGAGTGGAGAGAAACAAAAGTTTGACATAAAAACCCTGCATTCTGATTCAGTTCAGGAAATATACCAAGATGTAAACCAAAACAATGGACACGTTTCTATGCGTTTCACCAATGCAATTTTTGTTAAAAGTATCAAGTATCAACAATCAAGGTGACAGTTATTACAAGAGTGGAAGTGGAAGAAACTAAGGATAATGGATGAAAAATATTCTTGTAATTTCATTCCTTCCGATTTCATTGTCTTAGAGAAATTTCACCCTAAATGTGTACAACTTCATCGAGATTCTGTTACGATCCCACACCCCCAAGAGCCACACCCAAAAAAACTGTCAATGTGTGGGAGAGCCCTTGAATTTATTAATAGATTTGAAGTTATTGTATATTTAGATGTAAGATTCGTAAAAGATTCTAAGTAAATTCTATCATATAAATAAAGGATTATATTTTCTTATGCAACACGATATATGTGTTGAGATATATAGTCTCACATTGGTTGTATGAGCAACTAATGTGGAGTTTATAAGGCCTTGGGCACTCCCACCCTTCGAGTTAGCTTTTGGGGTGGTGTATCCTAAGGTAGAGAGCGTTCGCCACACCCTTTTTTTGTAGTGGAATTTCCACAAAACTGTCAATGGGTGGACTCTCGTGTGAGGGAGCGTGTTGATATTTATTAATTGGTTGTTGAATGTGGTTATTGCACTTACCCTTTGAGCTAGCTTTTGCGGTGGTGTATCCCAAGGTTCTTTACATGGGTATCAGAGCGTTCGAATTCTCACCGCCTCCCACTTTCTTTGTAGTGGAATTTCCACATGTAGGTGGGTTTGTATGTTGTCCACCTTTCAAGCTCAAGGGCTTTCTGAGGGGGCGTGTTGAGATATATGTCCCACATTGGTTGTATGGGCAACTAATGTGGAGTTTATAATATATCCCACCCTTTGAGCTAGCTTTTGGGGTGGTGTATCCCAAGGTTCTTTACATGGGTATCAGAGCGTTCGAAATCTCACCGCCCTCCCACTTTCTTTGTAGTGGAATTTCCACATGTAGGTGGGCTTGTATGTTGTCCACTCTTCAAACCCAGTCGTCTCTCGTGTAAGGGGACGTGTTGAGATATATAGTCCCACATTGGTTGAGATACATGAACCTTGGGATACACCACCCCAAAAGCTCAAAAGGCCTTATAAAGGCCACATTAGTTGTCCATACAACCAATGTAGGACTATATATCTCAACAACATGTTATCTCATGTTGTATTTATAAATTTATGTGGGTCCCATTGCACGGGAAAAGAGGAAAAAAATTAAAGTGGTTGAGTGTGTAGGAAAAACTTATTGTGTTATGTGACATGAGGTTAATATTTCTCATAAATAAATTCCTTAATTGTGACCTAGTTCAGTGAACTGGTGCACTATAGATGCCATTGCTTCTTGTCAAATGATACTAATGAAGTAAAGTAGTGCCAGCATATAACACAAAAGTTTAGATTTTATGATTTGACTATTGAAAACAAAACTTCAGTAAGACTTAAATGCATAAAATACATGAATTCAAAACATTGAATATCAATATCAACTTCATGCATGATTGCATGACTTGATTAATTCTAGCAACCTTGAAAACAAGATCAATGACCTCATGGAGTACTACTCCCTGACCGCTTTGAACTTAGATCTTCAGCAAGCTTCACTTTAGACTGCACCAATTATTAATGGCAGATATATAACAAGTGCACTATGCTGAACAAACCACTCAAGTTAAAAGTATCTGCGATCAGAAAGTTCAACAAATAATACATTTTTCTTATTAATCAATTTTCAGGTTCAGGCAAAGTCTCTTGCAAACCTGCAAATGGTTAAATATTTGTAACTACAACTGTAATCTGAATATTCAGAAATAAATAAATAAATAAATAAATCATGTAAAAACTCTTGTCAAGCACAAAAAGTTCTATAGCAGAGAGTATTACTTGAAGATGATATTGCTTCGGTAAGCTTTCTTTGCAGTTCAGAGTAATCAATACCAATCGGATCCTTCAAGGAAATTTATACAAATGAACATTAATAATCAGTTTTAGAACCAAAAATAATCATTACAATTACTGCATGCTTAGTCACAATTAAACAAACATGGTACCTCTAACCGTATAGTGTGCATGAATCTGCCATCTGTTTTGGTGGAATTACTACTAACCACGTTAAGCCCTTCTTGAAACAACATCTCTAGCACTCTTGACAAAGAAAACACACACTTCCTGAAGCTATAACTGCACATAATCTCAATAAGGCCTCCCGGTAAAGGATGAACAATAACAAAGGGTGGAAGATGTGTAGTGCTAGAGCTTCCACTCTCTGGGCTTTCAATAGTACTCAAATTAGATACTTTTATTAACTCATCCCTCTTTGCTTGCAATTGCTTCACCTTATTCCGTAGGTGGTTGATGTAATTCACAGCCTCATTCACGTGATCAGAATTTGAGCGCTTTCCCTAATGATGTCATCAAGATTTGCAATAAAAGGCTAATGGTTTTCAAATAATCAATTACTATAAACTAGGCAAGGGCCGACCCAGTTCAAATACTCACTTCATGAGTGTCTGGGGAAGGGAATACTCTAGTCAGTCTTTTTGAAGAGAGACTGATTCGAACCCGCAACCTGACACACCACGACAAGCAAGCTTACCGTTGAGCCAAACCTGCCCTTCATGTCATAAAGAACACAAATCCCGATATACAAGACTCCCCTTAACTTGCTAGGATAAGAGTGAGAGTCAATTGTAAGCAATTTTATACTTACATTTTGTAAAGAGTCTGTTTTTTATACTCAAATATGTGCCATTCATGTCATAAAGAACAATCTTACCTCTGCTTCAAGTAGAAAAATAAATAAATAAATGCTTACCTTAATATATTCTACAGGCAGAAGAGATCTAAGGGTGGTGCAGAGATTTCCCATCTCTTGTCTTCTTTGTCTTTCGGTCTCCTTATGCATACACTTCTTGTTTTCATCCATGGTTATCTTTTAATCTTCTTCTCCCCAACTAGTAGGTACTTTTTCCATGCCTTTTCCTAAAATTACTGCATCAAAGGATCAAACATGATCTGATGAGTGATGATCTTCTGGGGTTGTTTCAGTGGGGAGGGAATAATCAGCATAATCAAAACTAAAAGACCAAATCTTAAGTACTTGGGGTATAAAGGATTTAGCATAGTGTGCACTATCTTTTGGGGTGGCAAAGATACCGAAACAAGAAAATCGAAATATATTTGGTTGTTAGGGTTTGATAAGACTACTTTCCATTTTCCGGATATGCTAGGATTCTCAAATCCTTCCCATGTAAGATAAGGATCCATCTCCCTTTTATATTCATTGCTCTTGTTTATATTTCCTTTTCCTTAGTAAATTAATATTTGGTGGGGCATAGTGTTTTCTCTTTCTTTTGAATGTGAATAATTAACCTTATTCATTTCAAAATTAAAAAGTTAATTCTTATTTGACTACTTTTAAATTGAAACTAAATTAAAGTACACCTAAAAATTTGTAAAGTAACTTCTTTTTATTTGAACAATTATTTTAACTCTTTTTATTTATTTCAAAGTTAACGAATTTTTTTTCAAACAATGTTTTATTCTATAAAAGTTTTAAATCAAATTTAATAGATATTTATAAATATTTTTAAATAACTAATGCTAATTTTAGTAATTCTAAATCGCTTTCTAATTTATTAATTTACAAAAAAAAAAATTCCACTTTTTGCAGCTTATTGAGAATCCAAATGTTTCAAGAAAAAAATTTAGGAAATAATCATTTGTTTTTAATGATCGTTGATGAAGAATTGCCAAAAGAAAAGAGAAATCTATCTCAAGATAAGCTAATAGAAATAGAGGAGGAATATTCTTACTACCAAAATTTTCTACTACCAACTTACTACCTATCTAATCACCATTGATCTAAGAGAGAGAATGTTAAAAAGTTTTTGAAAAAAGAGAAAATGTTGATCCAATGGTGATTGGATAGGTAGTAAGTTGGTAGTAGAAAATTTTGGTAATAAGAATATCCTTCCTCATACAAATATAGGATAAGATCCATTTACAATTTTTTTTTTCAAATTACACTAAGTACGACCGGTCGTACACTGCATGATTAAAGTATGACCGGTCGTACTTAGTGTAGTTTGTAAACAAAAAAGTTTGTAAATATAACCTGCACCTACAAATATATACTAATTCTTTTTTGTTTTAATCATTCGGACCGAATAAATTAAACTCAAATGAAGTGACTATTTATTTTCGGAATATGTTATTCTACCTACCTGTTTTTCTGCCTACCTTTGTCTATCACTCTAAAATACCGTTAGATCAGATTCTCAAGAGTAGAGAGAAAAATAAAGATTAATTAAGATTCTAATCTAATGGTATTTTAGAGTGGTAAGCAGAGGTAGACAGAAAAATAATAGACAGAATAACCTATCCCTTGTATTATTATTGAAGAACCATTATCATAGTTTAATTCTAAGGAATCCATGAATACAAACTTTTTTTTTTTTTTTTTGGTACAAACTTAACTTACAATACTAAGGAATCAAATTTTATTAAAAAACATTGTTTAGGGACACGAGCAAGAATATCTAATTAGAACTTAAAAAGAAAAATATATAAAATAAAATAAAATCTACAAGCCCGTAGCCTATTCCTAAACTTTTAACTCTCCTAACTACCAACTTTTTGTTTTACCCTCCCTTCTTTTCTTTTGATGACCCTCCAAATGAACATATACCTTTAATAAATGCGACGTGTTAGACTTTGACTAACCAACAAAATTAATAGTGTATATATATAAGTAATGATGTTTTGATATTGATGTCAAATTTTAAAACTTGACATCAAATCATAATGATTGATTTCTACTGATTAACGATTATTATTTATTGGAAATTAAAATTATTAATTAATTACTAATACCAATAAATATTGATAATCATTGATTAACGAAAATTAACAATTAGGATTTTGTGTCAAATTTTAAAGTTTAATACCAGTTTCATATATATATATATATATATATATATATATATATATATATATATATATATATATATATATATATATATATATATATATATATATATATAATATATTCTACAAGTTAGAGATAATTTTATCTCATGTAGGCACATAAAATTGGATGGACTTTGCTTTTTCACTTCCTTTTTCCTCTTTCCATTGGATCCCACCTACTTTCATATAAATATAAGAGATAAAATTATCTTCCTTTTACATGAGAAACATTAAACTTATATAATCCAATAAATTATAGCTGTTTGATGCACAAAAAGCAACAGTTAAAATTGGGCGTAAGACTTATTATTAGTAAAATGAGTCGGCCCGTCCCGCCCCGCATTTTAATATGGCAAAATGATTTGTAATGTGACTTATTATTTCTAGAGGAGTACTAAGATAAAAAAATTCCATATCACAAAAACTTAAAGATAAATAAAATATTATCTATTAGTAAAAAATAAAAAAATAAAAACTGACCTGCGGGCCAACCCGTCCCGCCCCGCCATCAACCCGTTTTAACCCACTACTAAGCGGAGCGGGTTGAGGTGGGTTGGTGGGTTGAAAACTATAGCCCAACTCGCCCCATTTTGGCGGGTTGACCCGTCGGGTTCAACCCATATTGCCACCTCTAGGTGCAGTCATATTAAAACTACGTCGTTTTGGGTGGAATAAAGGAAGTAATCGTTTAAGATTAATTATAGAAAATAAAAATATTATATTTATTTCCACCTTTGTATGGTTATGATCCCATATTTAATGTTTTATATTTATTTCCACATTTGTATGGTTATTCCTCATATTTAATGCTTTCACATTATAAAACAACATAGTTTTGTATGACTGCACCAATCTTTAGGTGCAGTCACTTTACATTTGCTAAACCATATATATATATATATATATATATATATATATATATATATATATATATATATATATTCAAAAACCCTATTTCAACTTGTTAATCCTTAATTTTAATTTCACCATTTATCTCCGTAACTTAAAAGTTTTGAACACTTCATTTTTTTCCTTGTTCTTTATCGTCACAGTCATCACATTATATTTTCGCAGCTTAACCTCCCCTGTTATATTCATCTTGTTTTCATCCACTTTTTTGAAGAGAAATTGTGAGCTTGTGAATTTTGTGAAATTGTAAGCCTAGCACAATTATTTTGAGAAAATATTTTAGCTTTTGTGAAATAATGTTGTCTTTTATATGAAATAGACTTTTATAGATTTTTTTTTTTACTGATTCATCAATTAATTAACTAATTTGGTCGAGGAGGGCATCACAGGTAAGAGTAACCATGAAGACCCATTAGATCCTGGGACTAATCTTCTTTTGGTAGGGGAGGATGATGCATATGGGTGACTGACTTGGATTAGGCTCAATTAGTTATTTTTTGCATTATTGTTTTCTACGATACAAAGTATACCTTTTGTAGTCTAGATCTACGATAATTTCCCTCTGTGTATGTGTGGTGATACCTCTCGCATCTGTTGCCATAGAATTTGGTGATACCTCTTGCCTCGGCTACTAGGGAATCTAGTGATATCTCTCGCCACAAAATCTCCTTCTTCACGATCAAGTCTCAGCTTTTACCTCTTCCTTATTTTAAAAGTGTTTTTTACAAAAGTTAAAACTATTTATATTTTTATAAAAATATTTAGTTTTTGAAAAAAAATATTTGGCTTTTGACTTCTACTTTTTTTAAAAGCTAAAAATTTTAGCTTAAAAAAAAAATAGATTTTTGACTTTTTTGTGTCTTTTACTTTTTTTTTTAAAAAAGCAAGCATCCAAACAAACTTAAAATAAAAAGTTCTTATTTTTCTTGGAAAAAATAGCTTTTGAAGAACAAAAAAGTCCATCCAAATGGGCCCAAAAGGGGAGGGGAAGACTATGTGAGCATTCTAGGATTTCAATTCTCAAATTTGTCACGGGTAGCACTAGTGGTAATGACCAAAAGTGAGATTATTTATTTGGACACCAAACAAATCCTTACTCTATATTTTTTGAACTCTTCTTATATAGTGAACTCAATTGGGCTTTGGTTAAATTACATAAATCCAACTGTGAATTGCATTGACCAGCTGTGATAATGAGAATATACCTTATGCAAAACGTGGTTTTTCATATTGCTTTAGCGGCTATATATAATAAATGTATTTTGTAAACCTTCAGTGCTGTAAAGCCTCTTTTGGAGAAGAAAGACAAGTGTGAAAGACCAAGCATCAATGATGTCAGGCAGTCATTTCATTGGACTTTTTCCTTAAATGTTTTGTTCTACGCTACTTTTCTTCTATCTAAAACAGTGATCGTTTTGAACTTTAAGGCCTAGTAAATTTTTTTTTCTTTAAAAAAAATGTGGAACTTTAAATTTTACAACTATTATGAGATACATCACTTTAAAACAATATCGAGGTTATTCAAAACACAAGGAAAAAAAATTCAATGGACCCAATTTTGTATTTACAGAGATAGAAACTGAAATTAAATTATGATTAATAAAAGGCCCAAAGGACATTGGACAATTTAAAAAAAGAAAAAAAAAAAGACGTCATACTGAGGATAATTGAACCCGACAACCCGTGTATGTCATGTTCAAACCTGTGCAAGTGGCAACTGTGAGTTAGTCATTGCTTCCGTTGTCAAACTTAACGGATAATTATAAGTTGTTGAAGTCATTGGCCATGTGATCATAGTCTAAGAGCCAACTTAATTTAGAGTTGGTGTTGCGGTGGCATGAGCCCATGATGGAGTCAGAATTTTTTTTTTAATGGAACAAAATTATAATGTAAATTTTTTTCTTTAAAATTATAATTATTTACGGGATAAAAAAAAAAGGTTTCTATAAGTTTTGAAAAGGGAGAGTTTCAAATATGTGATAAAAAAATAAAAAATAATACTCAATTATAAATATTTGTGTAAATCTGAAGTGGACACTCACCCCGCTAATCCCTCCCTCACTCCTGGACTACATGGAACCATGGAAGGCTACTGGGGAACCAAAACTTTTACTCAACAGACTTTTTGAATGAATTTCTATATTATGCTAATTGGATATATATTATTTATGTATATTTTCAAAATGTCCATCTTCCTTCACACAAACAAACCCACAAAAGCTCATTCGTTCCACTGTGCACTGCTCGTTTATGTCAATTTATTTTTTATTTTTTATTTTATTTTTGTTGGCACTTTTTTCTTATAATGGGCTAAGATAATATAACCTGTTATCTACCTTCTTTCACTTTAATTTTATAATAAATTATTGCTGCAAATTGAAAGCTAAGGTTTCTATCTGGAAATTGATTTTTTGCTCCACATTTTTAAAAATCGATTTCATATGAAGCTACATTTTATTTTATAAACTGGTTATTGGGGAACCAAAACTTTTACTCAATTATTTTACTTAAAATTAGGGGTGTTCAAAATGTCTAAAAGAAACCATATCGCTCCACATTTTAAAAAAAATAATTGGTTATAAACTGGTTATTTACCAAACCATAAAAATAATTGGTTATACATGGTTATCCATAATCAAACTACTCTACAATTAAAGAATAAATAAGTATTATCTTTTATTATGCCTATTATATTATTTAATTGACTCAAACTTTCAAAAAATAAACTAGCAAAAAAAGTTAAACAGCTCAGGTAAATAAATAATTTTGTCCAATGAAATTTTATCCGATAAAACTTCTGTCGAAATTTTTTACAAAAATATTCTTTGTCAAATTCTTTTACGGAAATATTTTTCATCGACAATTTTTGACAGAAATTTGTTCATTGAAAATTATGATAGAAAAGATTTTGTTGAAAATTTTGCTGGAAATATTTTCTGTTTAAAATTTTCGATGAAAATGTGTTTCATCGAAAATTTCAAAAGTAAATTTTTCGATGAAAATGTATGATGAAAATATTTTTGTCGAAAACTTTTGATGGAATTTAGATTTTGTAAAGAGGTGAATACAAAAGTTGAAACAGTGGGTGTAAAGTGTGATCTGTAAATATAGAGGTAGAAGTCCTATTATTGGTAGAGAGCTGAATACAAAAGTTGAAACCTCAAGGAGGGATGTGAAGAAAAATTCTATGGAGGAGAAGAAGGAGTTACTTGAGAGTTGAGACATCTTTTTATGCCAAAGCTCATTATCCTTAGAGGCTCAAGCAACAAGCTCAGAAGCAGCAATACTCTAAATTTCTAGACATGTTCAAGAAGCTGTATATCAATATTCCATTTGAAGAGGCCTTGGAGAAAATGCCTTCATATGCCAGGTTCCTATAGGAGATCCTGTCAAAGAAGCGAAAGCTCACAGTGGAGGGACCCACCATCTTGATGTAGGAGTGTAGTCCAATCATGCAGACGAAGTTGCCTCCGAAGTTAAAGGATCTAGGAGCTTTAGTATTCCTTGCACAATTGATTCAGTAATCGTGGATAGGGTCTTTTGTGATCTTGGTACCAGCATCAATGTCATGCCATTATATATCATGAAGAGGCTGGGAATCGCATAGGTAAAGCCGACCAAGATGATCTTGCAACTAGCTGACCGCTTAACCAAACAAGCATATGGACTTATAGAGAACATACTCGTCAAGATGGAAAAGTTCATCATCCTGATGGATTTCGTTATTCTTGATATAAAGGAGGATGCTGCCATTCCTATAATCTTTGGGAGACCCTTCTTAGCAACCTCAGGAGCACTGATTGATGTGCTGAAGGGAAAATTGATATTAAGGGTAGAAGAAGAGAGAACTATCCTTAAGGTCTTTGACAAAGAATTCCCACCACCTACCACTCAGCCCAAATAGATCTTCTTTATTAATGATAAGGAGGTTAAGGAAAAGGACACGAAGGATCATCAGCCATATGAGAGTTGCAAGCCTAAGGTGGGCATTAGGGTTTTTGCTCAAACTGAAACTCAAATGTCTATTTTGCCACTGATTTTGTACAGACAACAGAAGGATATATGTGTCTTTTGGTTTTGGGCTCTACTCTCTCTCTCTCTATATCTGCAGATCTAAAGTGGGCTTTTTGTTTTAACCAATTGGGCTATGGAAAAACTCAAGTGCAAGGGAAAGCACGTAAAGAGTAAGTTCTGATTTCTTGAGGCCACTCCCTCTCGTCCACATGCATATAAGTACCACTGTGGCAGGGAACAAATTTTGAGCAAGGGGGTGGCGTCATCATTTAACTCGAGCTATCAACCACCATAAATGTAACAGCCCGTGTTAACCCAGTTTGTTAACATGTCATCGTATTAAGCTACGCTTAATTTAAAAATGCGAAATAAATTTTTCTTTAATTCAATTATGACGTCATTAACCTTGGCCAAGTTGATTACTTAATCAATTTCATAAAATAACGCATGTATGTAAATTGCAAGACAATTAACTGAATACCTCATATATAAATATTAAAGTGAATATCTAAAGTCACGGATCTACAACACGTAGTCCTGACAATATCCTGATACATTATCCAACTTTAAATAAAACAAGACATAATCAAGTATATGTGGCATGGACAATCCCCATGCTCACCAAATAAGGCAAAAATGCCCAACAACAGTCTCACAGCAAACATCATAGTACTATCTGAAGCTAAAAACATAAAACAGTAAACGGGATCCAGCATCCAACATGTCAGCACATACAGCAATATCTAACTCAACTCTGGCCTCCTGCCACCCGAGGTCTTAACCCCAGGGTTTCCCGAACCTGAAATAAGCGTCCCCAAACATGGGGTGAGATCTCTAAACAAGAAATCTCAGTAAGACAAGGGGTCCTCAAGGATCTTCCACCCCAAGCTCACTTACATGTGCAATATAAGTTCTAAAAGCAGTAATTTCTAGTATAAGTTCCAAAAGTATGCAGTGCAACAGATATTCATGCCATATGAGTTATCACTATTCTACTGCCAGAGAAATGCATGAATACGTCTATTATCCACATAGTAAGTACAAGGAACACTGTTTGCACCTCACCTACAGCCTCACCATATTGTATGTACTACATACTCAGGCTTACCGTATAGGTGGACCCACATGCATATCATAAAAGCACATTGCATATAAAGCTCAACAGCATTTCCAAAACATCCAAAGCATTTAACACAGCATGCATAAGACCATATCCCCATACGACATGGTGGAACCACAACATGGTTAAACCGAGGACACGAAAGCTTACCTTGCAAGCTAACTATCCCAGCCAAGAGTCCACACAAGCTCAACGCCTTCCAACAGCTCAATCACAATATGATTAAACAGTAATTCATCATTAATAACCATTACTCAAGGTTACATTAAGTGATTAAGACTTCCCATCTCATTTTAACTTGTTAAAGGCATTTTCTACAGGAGGTATTCGAATACTCCCCGATGAGTATTCGAATACTTCAGCTCTCCAGAAAGTATCTGAATACTTTCACTCAAGTATTCGAATACCACAACGTATTCGAATAATTTCCCACTCATATCCGAATACCACCAAGTATCCGAATACCAAACCCCAAGTATTCGAATACTATTAAGTATTCAACTACTTCTTCAAGGGTAATCGAATACTTTCTTACCAGAAAGTATCCCAATACTCAAGCAATGAGTATTCGACTACCTGATGAACAAGTATTCGAATACCATACGAAAGGTATTCGAATACTTTTTCATCAGAATGCAGAAACACGAACTGCCTTCTGCATAAACCCATTTTTAATGGTCCAAACGTGATTTGGAGTCCAAGGACTCCCTCAACAGATGCTCATTAACATCCTAAGACCCCAGAAACACACTCTTTCATTCAAGTGGTTCAAGTTATGATTTTTAATGGATTAAACAAGCTAAACTCAACAAAATGACCAAGAGGTGATCATGGTATACCTCAAGTGTGTCAAACTCAGAAAAGAATCCTCCTTGGGGCTCCCAACACAGTCCCACAGTACTGACTTCCAAGGCCCACGAATTTGACACCTCAAGGTGGTGTCTTTCACCACAAAGCTCAGAACTTGGAGCTCAAAATGCCAAGAAAGTGGCTTTTCTCCAATAACTCTAAAAATAGCACAATAAACCTCCCAACTCAACAGCCTAAACTCAGAGATGAGTGGCCTCACACCCTCACAAGGTTCAATACTTAGGGCCTGTTTGGATGGGCTTTTGAAAATAAGGACTTTTTATGAATTACTTTTTTT
This sequence comes from Gastrolobium villosum, assembly GCA_032173675.1. NCBI lineage: Eukaryota > Viridiplantae > Streptophyta > Magnoliopsida > Fabales > Fabaceae > Gastrolobium > Gastrolobium villosum. Next base: position 60,916 of record JAVKPL010005531.1, read on the forward strand.
AAAAGAACTTTTTTTAAAAGTCATTATTATTTTATGTTTGGATGTAATATTTGAGAAGTACTTTTAAGTATAAATGTCATTTAGATGTTAAAACATAAAAGCACTTTTTAATTACAAAATGACTATTGTACCCTTCACTTCATTTATCCTCCTCTCCTCAAGTGAGAGACAACTCTGCAACGCCATCGAAAGCTTCAGCATCGTGCTGCTGCACACGCCCACCACCATCACCTCGACTCCCTTCCCTGCAATCAGGGCCCTGACAAGTCCGGCGTCACTCATGCCATTGGTTCATTATTTCACTGAATTCGTTCATTCATGAACCAAAAAAAGAAAAGCTTGACCCTATAAATTACAATAGTTATTTTTTTTTTTATTTATGTATAGAGATATCTAACATGAAATTTCTACCTTGATTTTTTCTCTAGGCTTGATAGATATTGACCTAATAATTCATGTTTTTTGAGATAATACATATACGGACATTTTTGGAGAACTTTCGTGGATGATGGAATCAACCCAAACAAAGCCACAAAAGGAAAACAACAAGATAATCCTTTTTCGACCACAAAACCACAAAAGGAAAACAAAACCACTCTGTTTCAACCACATATTGTTGATAATCCTTTTTTTTATTCTTCTCCATCGTAAACAAAAGCTAGCCCCATTTTCTTCTAAACAGTAAAGATAATGTAAACAATACCTACAGCAAAACAAAGAGAGTAAAAAGATAGAAATATAGTACCTAAAGTAGAGATCTGAATTTGAACATGGAAGATGGAAAGGAAGAAGAAATGGCGCAGGAGTGAGGGTCTAATCTGTCCACGAGGCTTTGCTACTAGCTTTTTGCTTCTCCTTTTCCAACAAGTCATAAATTTTACCTTTTGAAAAAAGATAAATTTTAACTTTTTCATTAACTTGTGCTTTTTTTTAAAGCTACCATCCAAACACTGTTAAAAGTTTAAAAGCACTTTTTTTTTATAAAAAAAAGCAACTTCTGACTACTGAGAAGCCCATCCAAACGAAGCCTTAGTGTTTACAAGGCTAGAGGTGAACACTCTCCCATAAAAGAGTCATCTTGAAGGGTTTTTGTGAAGAAGAAGCAATGCAACAGTGAAGAAGGAAGGAGACACCAGCTGCTGACCAGCCACTCACGTAGGAAAAGATAGGATCTAGGGTTTTGCGCCCTTAATATGTGTATTTATAGCCACATGGGCATTTAACGCGCAGTATTAGCATTAATAGCTACGTAAAATATTTTAATCCCAAAATTTGGGATCTTAACCTACTCATTTTTCTAAGATTTTTCATATTTTTATTTTATTTTTCGGAACACCTTTTCGGTACGCGCTTTTCCTTAGCCAGTATCGGTTCTGGCATCAGTTCTCATTATTTTGACTTGAGACTCGTTTTACAAGTCCTACATATCATTCTAGTAATTATCATGCACTTATTATAATTTTCTGGGATACTTCACCGGTACGCATTTATATCGGGTAGCAGAACCGGTATCTGCGCTTTTCACCCGAAAAGTGAATTTTAGCATTATTACCCACTTACTATAATTATTAGAGTCTCATAATAATTATTAGGGTCAATTATGGAATTATTTCCTAATTATCAGATTTATTTAATTAATCTCCTTAATTAGCGGTGCGGGTTCTTACAATAAACACTAGTTGTCACTTCAAGCTCGGGACGTTAAACAAGCACTTGTTGGGAGGTAACCGAACGAATATATGCTTTTGTCTTGCTTTTGTTTTATTTTTACTTTTAATTTTGCGTTCCGGCATTCTTATTAGCACTGAACATGACTCATACGTTTTTCAGGCACTATGAGAGGATGCATTTAATAGTGGAGGAATCACCAAAGCATGGGAGGTTCAGGTTTGGTTCATATTCCTTTATTTTCACTTTGTTTCAAGCTCACTAAGTTTTTTTCGCTTAAGCGAGCTAGTCAGAAAGCTAGGGCTTAAAATTGCATACATCTTGAGCCTGCAAACTTAGCGAGGAAATGAGATTGTTGATACATCTTTCCCTATGCTCGCTAGCTTGCTCGCTACGTGACTTAAGTTAAAGTAGCTTTCTCCCCCCCCACCCCATCTAATTTCGATTTCACTCACTTTCATTCTCACAATCTCACACCACACTGAAAACCATTTCCTCTCCCACTTTAGTCACGATGTGCAAATATGTGGATAAATATAGGAATTATTGCTCATTGTTGAGATTGTTAAAAGTAGATATGTTGGTGACTTAATCTAGATCGACCTTGAGTGCCAAATCTGGGATCAAAAATGCTTATCACAAATTGGTTAATACTAAGCAAATTATGTTTCAAACCTTCCACTAAAAGTACACCTTCAATCAAAGTACTAGAAGTATTACCAATTTTGACTTCAAGCACACTTGCACCTACAAAACAAGTACTTTACTTGACCTTTAGTACCCAAAAGCTCTTGGGTCCATTTAGTTTAAGCTTGGGCAGCAACCCATCATTTGAAAACAGTGGGTGTAAAGTGTCTTTAACAACCCAAATTTGCTTGTAACCTTTCACATTTTTCCTATACTTGCATTGGTATGAATTGTGGCCTTTTCTTCCACAATAATTGCATTTAATGAATGGAATACTAGACATATATCCATGATGTACATATGATGTATTTTTAACATGTGAATGACGCATGTTAGGCATAACATAACCTAAACCTTATGTATTATGTGTAGGTATTTGCCTACCAAGTATGACATTTAAAATCTCCATATCACATGTAAATTTCTCTAAATCTTCATTTAGTCTTTTAACCCCATCCTTAAAATTTTCAAAAGTAGTACATGAGGTAGAAGATGAAGATGAAGATGCACCGTTAGATCTAGATAAACATACAAGACAAGTAGTACTACGATCCAACAACTTTAAAGTTTCATTTTCATTTTTGAAATCAAGTTGTTCATTTAGAGAAGCTACTTGTTTCAATGAATCATCATTATGCTTTCTGACTTGTCTAAGATTTTTAGCACGTCATAGCTTTACCATATATTTCTTTAAAAGTATTTTTCAATTCATCATAGGAAGGGTCATAAGATGAACATACAAAATTTATCTCACTAGCTTCATTATTCTCATTTTCCATCAAACAAAGGTTGGTTTCCTCTTCACTTGATGAGGAATTTGAGCTTGAAAAGTCTTCATCCCATACCATATGACTTTTCCTTCCTTTCTTCTTGCTTTTGCTTGACTTTTGATCTCTTTTTGGCTTTGTTTAACATGTAGGACAATCACTTCTATAGTGGCCTTGCTTTCCACATTCAAAGCATGTCATTTGTGAGTTAGATGGAGTAGAATCTCCTTTTCTTTGCCTTGGAAAACACCTCGTTTATTACTTTGGATGTTCATTTTCTTGAAGAATTTACATATTATTTGATGAAAAGTCCCATCTCATCTATGCCAATGTTCTGCTCATTTTATTCATCATTCTCATACTCCTTGGAGGTGGTGGACTTAAAAGAAACTCCTTTATTCTTCTTCTTTACTTGATCCCTTAAAGCATGTTTTTTCATTGCAAATTCATATTCTTGAAGCTTTCCGAAAAGTGTGGCAATTTGCATATTATCAAGTTCCTTTGACTCATATATACTGAACACTTTAGTATCTCATTATTTGGTCATGCATCTCAAGATCTTGTTAATCATTTTCTCATCATTGTAGTGAATACCTAAAGCATTTAATCTTGTAATAATGTGAGTAAATCATTTTTGCAAATCATAAAAACCTTCATCATCAAGCATCTCAAAAGTTTCAAACTCTGTAGTGAGTGCGTTTTGCTTAGACTTCTTAACCTCGCTAGTGCCTTCATGAGTGGTTGCTAACACTTTTCACATGCCTATAGCGGTTTTACAAGATGAAATTCTAGAATACTCATCTTTACCCAAGGAATTAGTTATGAGACTTTTTGCCTTAATATTCCATTGGGCTTCTTTAAATTCAAGATCACTAAGTTCTTTAACTTTCTTAGGAACCCTTTGATTTTTATCATCCAAAGTTGTAGGAAATTCATATCCCTCTTCAACTACTTTCTAAATCCTTAAGTCTATGGATTCTAGAAGACTTGCTTCCTAGATTTCTAATATGGATAATCGATACCATTGAAATAAGGTGGCGTATTGATTGAACTACCCTATTGAGGCAAATCATTATTAAAACTAGCCATTTTATGAATCTTCCTCTATAGGTGATTAAACCAACAAAAGAGAACCTAAACTCTGAGGCCAATTATAAAGAAAAGATGACGGGTAATGCAGAAGCACAAGACGGGGTGGTTATGCAGAAACTTGTTTCGCAAGAAATCAATGAAAAATGACCTCTTTAGCACGAAATCAACCCAAAACAAATAAAAAAAGGGTTTTATAATTATCATGTTGAAGGAGAATTGAAATCTTATGTTGTAGAGATAAAAAGCATGTGGGACCCATGTGTTAGAAAAAATTATATGTAGGACCCATGTCAGCACGGAAATCGAAGGGTGTGTAGAAAAATTGTAATTCTCATGTTAAATGAGAATTATAAAACCCAAAAATAAATCAAACTTTCCCTTATGTAAAAGTAGAATTAAATCATACCAGACGATGTCCAATAATAGAGATTATGCAGCGGTATTGAAAGAGATAAAAAGGAATGAAGAATCACACCTAGATTTATCTTGGTTCACTCTCTAACCACTTGAGAGCTGCGTCTAAATTGTGGTCATTGTTTCCACCATGTTCTAGCTTCGAATCGGTACCAGAAAAACCATTTTACAAAGAGTTTTTATAAGAACTATGATCAAACCTTTGATCACTCTCAACCTATCACCTATAGGGTTTCTTCAATCAATCAAGAATGAATTACAGCAATCCAAATCATTCAAACAATAAAGGAGAAATATCTCTTTGTTCAACATAAAAAGAAATATTTGAAAAAGATCGAAAGAAGAAATATATATTAAGCTTTTCCTCTAGAATTTCAAAATATAGCCAAATTGGTGTTAAATATCTCAAATTCTAAGTTTTGATATGTTTCTGTGTTAATCTTTATTTGTGAACCCTTATTGGCCGTTTATATATGTGTAGAAAAGGTTAAATAGCTGTTTATAGTCGTTACACCACTAATTTTAAAATAACTCACGTGACCAGTGTAATATCCACGTATTTATCGCATATTTTGGGTTTTAATATCCAGATATCATATCCGAATATCCCATATCCGGATATTCAAATATCCATATCCGGATATTTGAACACAGCAATCCAGATTTTGATCTAATTTATTTTTACTGTCTTCTCACATATGTAAGAATACTTCTAGCATTGATCTAATAGTATTCCATGTGTGTGAGTTATGCTTGTATAGATAATGTATGTAGGGTTCATTTAGTGCATGAGTTTAAGCTTCTATAATGCATCCATGAGATGTAGCACAATAAACTCAACCTTTAAACTTTATAGAATCTAAAAATGACTTTATAAACTGTATAAGCTTGAGTCTTCATAAATCTTCTTTGGTCTTCATATTTTGATTCTTCTAGCTCCTTTCAACACATGAATCTTTGACTTTAGAGTTGACTTTTCACTTTTAAGCTATTTCTCTAGTTTTGCATGTTTTCTTAGCCTTCTAGCTTCACTTGGAACTTGTTGTACTGCCTTCATATTGTGCAAGTTTATTGAGCTAGTTGGTGCTTTTTAATCACCAAAACTATATATCTTAGTCTTGGTGACCAATGATTCAACACTTTTCATTAAAAACTAACGAAAGAGAGCATGAAGGATCAATTTTTCACAACTTAGAAAGGAAGGAAGAAAGATTCTTAGAGTAAAACATGAAGGAACAGTCAAAGCTTCACCTTGGAGACCGGTTATCACATTCTTTTATGAATTTCTTTAGTTTTTCATCTATTGTCTTAGTTTTCCTAACTATGGCTATGTTTCTTTGTATTTTGGATTAGATGGAACCTTTTGAATCTTGTGTTATGCAATTTTTCTGTGTTTCATCCATAATTCTTTTGTGAACTTATCACTCATGGAAGGATACTTGAGTTATGCATGACAATAGTGTTAGTATATAGGTGTCCTAAAAACAATCTGTTTTATTAGATGAACACCTTTTTCTATTTAGTATTTCATGATTAATAAATTTGAGCAAACTTTATCTTTATCATATTTATGTCTCGCCAATATTTTATTGTTAATATGCGTTTAAAGATAAAGACCCTAGGAATAGAACAGGTGTTCACTCGAGGATCTATGATAGGGATCATGATCATGAGGACTCGAGGACACTGAATGTCTATTACCTAAAATCTGTTCCTGGTCTTGAATCACCAAGAAAGGATATTGGTGATCTCAATAAGACTAGTACGACATCATATACTTGTATGGAGATACAAGGTAGGGACCTCATGGAATGCATGCATGGTGATGCCTTAGTTGATGTCGTGGGTGGATCTCTTGGAGAATAGATAGCACTGAACTGACCCAATGAGAGACTCCGCAAGGATTCATTATAGAGAGTATCATTGGATTTGTAAAGTCTCTGAACGTTTGGTAGTGCGGATCGTCCTAGACTTAAGGATGTCATCAAATACTATATCCTAGAGTTGTACTTTGACTATACAACTCTATTGGCCTAAAAATGGGGAGAACAATGTACTCTTGGGTATAACTCAAATACATGAGTATAGATGGACATGCCGAAAGGACTCACAATCCCCTATAAGGAATTAGTCGTTCATAAAGATCGGTAGGGCTGAAATGACTTCTAGTTGACTCGGGAATATATGCATAGTAAGAGATCATGAAGAGTCATGATCTATCTTAGAGTCAATAGAAGTAAAATCCTAGTTCCTTTGAAATAATATATTTAGTCAATAAAGAGAGATGATACTCTACCCATACTCTCGACTAAATATGAACGACGATGTGAGGGATAATGCTGGCACGGTATCCAAACCAGAAAGGTGGATCACTTGATCAACTCAATTAGTTTTGGGGCTACAGAGCATTGCTAGTGTATCATGTAGTCATTAAATGGATTGGGCCTTTTAAAGGAGTTTAACTAGTTCAGGTTTATTTATGTCAGTAACTAATTGGGCCTAATAGGTCACACACAAAGGTTATTGCTTATTGCAAGTTATAGCAAGTTTGGACCAATAATAAGTTATTGGGCTTTATCAAGACTGTGAGTCAAGTTGGGTTGGAGTAGGGACTCCAAGCCCACTTGACCCATGCGCCATTTTGCGGCATTAGTGGTGAAAGAGCTTTCTCCACTAATGGGCCCAAATATGATGGTAGGCCTATTAGTATATGGGTGTCCTAGAGACAATCTTTTGATTAAATAAAAGGACACTAGATGTAGAACTTTGTTTGTCGCAAATAAATGAAAGCACTATTTATTCAGTTTCATATTGTGTCTCGATATTATTGTTAATATTATATGAACGAACTGGATAAACCCCTTGGAATAGAACAGGTATCTCTTGAGTATCTGTGATGAGGATTCAAGGATATTGCATGTCTATTCATAATTATATGTTCCTAGTCTAGAGACACTGAGTTTGGGGATCAATGATCTCTGGTAAGACTAGTACGACTTATCTACTTGTATATGGATACAAGGTAAAGACCTCGTGAGCTGCAGATATGGAGATATCTTAGTTAAAGTCGTCGGTGGACCTATAAGAGTATAGCCCGCACTGAACAGACCAAAAAAGAGACTCTATGAGGAAATCTCACAGATAGTGTCATTAGAGTAATCTCTTTATGTTTGGGCATGTCTTTCCTTAGACAAGAAGTTATTACCTAGACTGTGTTCTTGAAGGCATGTATTGATTGTATGCCTCGTCTGCCTGAAACATGGAGACTCATTGGTATACTGTTGGGCATGTCCTTAAAGGGCACAGGGCTAGGGTAATAAGATGAAGGAATTCGTCAAATCTCTGTGAGAGATTAGGTTATTTGTAAACCGGAGAATTCGGGATGACATTTACAGGGACTCGGGAATCTATGCATAGTAAAAGAGATCATGAGATGATATGCCTTTAGAGTCAGTAAATTGAAGATTCCCTATTTCGAATAAAGCTTACCCTAAACCGTAGGGGTTGATACATTTCCTTACCCTAGGTTAATGGGAAGATAACCGAGACGAAGGGAAATACATACGGTAACCAAATATGTGCAATAGGATGATCAAGTCATTAATCTGACTAGTTCTGGGGCAACAAAGCATTGCTAGTGCTCTATGTTGTCATTAATTGGGTTGTGGGCTTGTTGGGCCCAAGCCCAGTTATGTCAGAAGCTAAGTTGGAACTAATGGGTCACACACTAACACCTTGTAGTCATGATGAACTTGCTTTAAAGGTACTGGGCCTAATAATGGTTGTTAGCCCAAGAAGCTATTTGGGAGCCCACCTAAATGGGTGGAGGGTGCATGGAGCTTATTAATGGGCTTGGATAGTCCAAACCATTACTAATTAATTTAATAGTTAAATTATAATCAAACATTTGAATTTTGAATTTTGAAATTTGAATTTGAATTTTGAAATTTGAATTTGGAATTTTAATTTGAAATTTGAAATTTGATTTTGAAATTCAAATTTTGAATTTGAAATTTGAATTTTTGAATTTTGAATTTGAATGTTTGAACATTTGAATTCAAGTGTTTGAATTCGAATTTGAATTGGCTATGAAAAGTTGTTTTATAACAAAAGGATAAGATGAGATATTTTGGAATATTCCCTGCAACAAGAAAAAGATATTTGATCTTATCCAATGATGAAGTGGTGCGCAGATTTGAATTCAAAGTGAGTGTCATTTTGTCATCTAAATGTACTATTATTCTGATTTGGTTGGTTAAGAGAATCAGTGAGCTAGTTGATTCAAAATTCGAATGCAACTACTCAATGTATCTGGACTCAAAATAGGAAAAAATGGAGCGCATAATATTGTTGTTCATATGATGATAATTAGGTCAGAATCTTGAAAGGATAATGACCTAATCTTATAAGGATTCAAATGCAAGGAGGTTAGCAATTTTGAATTGCAAACAAATCCTTGATTCCCTCCAACCATGCGCATATTTGGTGAGATTTTCAAGTAAGAAAATCTTATCATTCCATCCTACTAATTAACCTACATTGTGCGCACAAAGGGTCCAATCATTCACCTTAGGGTTTTTCACAAAACCCAGCCTACACTCCTTCATCTCATGCATCATTCTGTAGGGTAGTTCACTACACCTTTCCAAACAGAATACCTAGCCTAGGTGCGCATAGCAAGCCTCACTGTGGTGATTCATTTGGTGGCTTTCAAGAAGGCGTTCTTGCATCATAGATGAACGGTGGTGTGGATCACCATTAGAGGGTTTGAACCCTTCAAGCCTGACATCTGATCTTCCTGACTGATCAGGCGAAAAATAAGGTAACATCATGCTGTCTTAAAGCATGAACCTATGTGTGCATGTGTGTTTTCGCAGTAAAATTTTTGTTTTTACACCTTACATGCATCAGCCTTCAAAGGCCAGTTTACTTTCAAGTGGTATCAGAGCCCAGTTGCTTTACCATCGGCGGGTGATGGTACCTTGTTTATGAAAAGTGTTTTTCACGGTCAAAATCTTTAAAGGGTTAAAGTTTAAATTCTGCATATGGATTTTGAATCACAAATCCTTTAAGGTGTTGAAGTTTTTGTTTTTATGAACATGAAAATTTGATTTTGTGTTCATAAAACATTATGCATCATGGTTTAGTTTCTTTTTCTTTATGAAAGTCTTAAAAGGAACACCCTTTTTGAAAGGGTAGATTCGGCCATGGAGGGTACTAAGAGTACCTTGAATGTTTTCTTATTTTTCTCCATGAATCTTGTCATGTTTATATGCATGAAATTTTGTGACAAAATTTATCATATAGTTATCTATATGGTTCGACCATAAAGGGATTTGTGACTACATGCATGGTTTAATTTTGTTTTCTTTAAGAAAGAATTAACAAAATTTGAATTAAAATCATTTTTAAATTCGGCCAATTGAGAAATTTAAGATTATGAATCTTGATATTATTTTGATGTTTAAATGTTAAATGTCAAAATATATGTGAAAATATTATGTGATAATATAATATTTGTGTTTGCAAGTTTTGAACTTTTCAGGTACAAACTGGAAGGGGATGTTCATGGTGCCCGGATTTAAAATTTTTTGAATTTTAAATTAATGTGTAATTGCGCCTTTTAATTTACAAGTGTATTTGTAATTTAATTTTTGTAATTTTGTCCCTCCAAAGATGTTTTGGAGTTTCTTTAATTATATGTAATTAGAGAATTAGGCTAGTGGCGTATAGACGACAAGCGGCCGTTGCTTAAAGAAGCAAAATGGACAAAAGCACGAGCACCATGACTATCTCAATATAAACTGTTTATATGCATGTATGATTAGAACGTCTAGTATGCATGAATTGGGCAAACCGCGTTTTGTATGGTTATTATGTTTGTCCAATAGCGACTAGTGTAAACCGATAGATGTTTGACATAGGTTACGACTAGCATGATAACTTACAACATGCGTTTGATGAGACCTAATTAACCCTAAAATAAAAGGAAACCTTAAAAGGAATAAATAATTAAGCGTATGATTACCTCCCACCACCAATGCTACTCAAACCTCTTCTAGATAGTGGTGCTCCACAACTCAGTTGGGACCTACTGTTTCATTGAGCTAGAGTAGTGTTTGGAGTGTAAGACATTTAGGGTGCTGGTTTATGCTTAACTAAGACATAAGTTGCAGGCACAACCGGACTTATATGCTTAGAGTAATGGTGCTAGGTTGGTTGCATGAGATGCACCACTAAGTGACAAAGAGTTGTCAACCTAATGTTAAGAGAGGGTATGAGATACTGTTGATAAAGATTAACCCATTATTTAAATTAATCTTGCGGTCTCAGACGGAGATTAAAATAAATAATCGCACTCTTAATCCACTAAGGTAAAATCTAAAGTAGATTAACCCTAAGTCAAAAGGAAGGGTCATTGACTTAGATAAAATAGTGGGAGGGGAAAATTTTTAAAGTCTTTAATAATTTGCTTTTAACTACATAACCGTATATTAACTAAAATCATATTTACATCTTTTTCAGCTTTTAGTATGACTAATCAACTGTCACTGCGTTCAATTCTCGATACGAATAAACTGACCGGTTCAAATTTTATGGATTGGTATCGGAACTTAAGAATTGTTCTTAAGACCGAAAAGATAGCTTATTATGTCCTTGACCCTGCTTTGCCTGTTGCGCCTAAGGAAGGGGAATATGGGTTCACGGAATTTGATTTCGAGACCCACAAGCAACACATGGATGATAATGTGTTGACTTGTTGCATCATGCTGGCATCCATGTCGCCTGAACTGCGTAAACAACACGAGCATATGGATGCCCCCTCTATTAGCCTGCATCTCAGGGAGATGTATGATATTAAAGGCAGACATGAGAGGTATGAGACCTTTAGGGAATTGTTCCTGTGCAAGATGACTGAAGGCATGTGTTTTAACCGCCATGTACTGAAGATGATGGCACTCATTGAGAAGCTAGAAGGTCTAGGGTTCACAATGGATGCTGAGTTAATTAATGACTTAGTTCTATCATCACTTCCTCCTTCTTTCAGTGAATTCATAATGGATTACAACATGCATGGGATGCTTGTAAGCTTGCCAGAGTTGTTAAGGATGTTAACGACTGCTGAAATGTCTATCAAGAAGGATGAGACACAAGCTCTTATGATTGGTGGGTCTGAAAGGGCTATGAGTAAGGGCAAGGAGCCTGCAAAAGGCAACTCCCTTAAGCCCAAAGGAAAACCCAATAAGAAAAAGGGAAAAAAGAAAGGTAAAGGAGCACCCAAGGACAAAAGTGGTGCTGTGTACTTCCATTGTGGCAAATATGGCCATTGGAAAAGGAATTGTCCAGACTACCTGAAGAGTGTGAAGGAGCATGGTGATGCTTCAACCTCAGGTATTCGCATGATTGAGATAAATTGTTCTTATGCTAATCCGACTTCATAAGGTATTGGATACTGGTTATGGTTCTTATAATCTGCAATGTGTTGCAGGTGCTTAGAAGCCTAGAAGATTGGAGAAGAACGAGATGGACCCCGCGCAGGTGATGAAGCAAGAGTTCCTACTCCTGCTGGTGGAGATACCGACCTCATTAGCCTACGGGCACCTTATTGCATTTGAATAATTGTCTTTATGTTCCCGGCATTTCTAGAAATATTATTTCTTGTTTAGAACAAGATGGTTTTACTTTAACTATTAAGGATGGTACATTTTCTATCATTTTGAATGATATTGTTTTGGTACGCTTCTTTAATTAATGGCTTGTATGTTTTGGAAATGGGAACTAAAGTGCTAAATGTAGATGTGAAATGACCTAGGATAGATAATCAATCATATCTTTGGCACTATAGACTAGGGCACATAAATGAAACAAGATTGTCTAGGATGCATAGAGATGGATACCTGGACTCCAAGGATTTGGAATCCTGTGGACATTATGAGTCTTGTCTAGCTGGGAAAATGATTCGTCAAAAGCCCAAAGGGTTGGATTCATAGGGCTAGTGCGTTGTTAGAACTCATTCACTGTGATTTATGTGGCCCAATGTATATTGAGGCTAGAGGAGGAAACTCCTGTTTCATTTATTGAAGAAGTAGAGAAACAGCGTGGCAAGATGGTTAAGTCATTGCGATGAGATCGTGATGGTGAAAATCTGAGCAATGAGTTTCAGGATTATCAGAGAGAAAATGGAATTCTCTCGCAGTTTACTGCACTTAACACACCACACCAAAACGGTGTCAGGAGAAACAGGACTGTGTTAGACATGGTTAGGTCTATAATGAGTTAGACTCAACTTCCAAATTTTTTTTGGGGATATGCCTTAGACACAGCGACATAACTTTCTAAATAGGGTGTCGTCTAAATCTGTTTAGACCACACCATATAAGATATGGAATGGTAAGAGACCCAACCTGAGTTACCTCAGGGTATGGGGATCGCAAGCTTATGTCAAAGCGTTGACATCAGACAAGCTTAGTGCTAAGAGTACTAAATGTCTATTTGTGGGGTATCCTAAAGGTACTAAGGGATACTACTTCTACTCCATGGAAGAACACAAAGTGTTTGTGTCAAAGAATGCTGAGTTCCTTGAGAAGGATTGGATCTCTCAAGGAGGCAGTGGGAGTAAGGTTGATCTTAAAGAAGTGCAAGATCCACAAGAACAGATTGAGGAACCCGAGTCTGCTCTGCAGGCGACGTTCTCCAATGGAGAAGTAAACACACAACTCCGTAGATATACGAGGGTCATCCATCCACCTGAGAGGTATGGGTTTGTGATTGAGAATCAGCAAACTGTTGAGGATGATGAACCAAGTAACTACGAGGAGGCAGTCAAGGATGTTGACTCCTCTAGATGGCTTGAAGCCATGGAATCTGAAATGGACTCGATGTATCAGAACAAGGTATGGACCTTGGTTCCTAAACCGCAAGGAATTGAATATGATGAAACTTTCTCACCATTTGTCATGATCAAATCTATTAGGATCATGCTTGCAATAGCAGCATACTACGACTATGAAATTTGACAAATGGATGTCAAGACCGCCTTCTTGAATGGGTTCTTGAAGGAGGAAGTGTACATGACACAACCTGAAGGCTTTGAAATCAAAGATCAGGAGCATATCGTATGCAAACTACAAAGGTCAATATATGGGCTAAAGCAAGCATCAAGGAGTTGGAATACACGTTTTGATGAAGTCGTTAAGAGTAACGATTTTATCAAGAACGAGGATGAACCTTGTGTTCACAGAAAGGTAATTGGGAGTAATGTCGTCTTCCTAGTGCTTTATGTAGATGACATATTGCTAATAGGAAATGACATCCCCACATTAAAAATAACGAAAGAGTGGTTTTCAGATAACTTCACCATGAAGGATTTGGGAGAGGCAGCCTTTATACTTGGTATAAAGATCTATAGAGATAGATCCAAGAGGCTGCTGGGTTTATCTCAATCCACGTACGTTGACAAGATGCTAAAGAGGTTTAGCATGGAAGGGTCGAAAAGGGGTTTTCTTCCTGTCAGTCATGAGGTACACCTATCAAGGGCTATGTGTCCTAAGTCACAGCCTGAGAAGGATTGCATGAGTGGAATTCCATACGCTTCGGCTATTGGATCCATCATGTATGCCATGATATGTACGAGACCAGATGTCTCATATGCTTTAAGCATTACGAGCAGATACCAGTAAGACCCTGGAGAGGGTAACTGGAGAGCAGTCAAAACCATCCTTAAATACTTAAGAAGAACTAAGGATGGGTTTCTGGTCTATGGTGGGGTTAATGAGCTAACAGTGAAAGGGTTCACTGAAGCCAGCTTTCGAAGTGACAAAGATGACTGTAAGTCACAATCAGTGTTCGTATTCACCTTAAATGGTGGGGCAGTATATTGGAAGAGTTCCAAGCAGGACACTAAAGCATATTTAACGACAAAAGCTGAATACATAGCTGCTTCAGAAGTGGCTTAGGAGGCCGTGTGGATCAAGGAAGTTCATTTCTGAACTAAGGGTGGTTCCAAGCGTGGTTCCAAGCGTGGATGAGCCTATACAGTTGCTTTGCGACAACACTGGAGCCATTACGCAGTCAATGGAACCTAGGTCTCATCAAAGATCTAAACACATGCTCCGCAAATATCACCTGATTAGAGTAATCAATGATAGAATGGATGTAAAGAAGGATTACATTCCCACAGACGATAACCTGGCCGATTCTCTGACAAAGGCTGTTTCTCAGAGAAAACATAATAGTGATTATGAGGTTTTAGGTATACGACTTAGGTCTGATTGGCTCTAGGCCAAGTGGGAGCTTGTTAGTATATGGGTGTCCTAGAGACAATCTTTTGATTAAATAAAAGGACACTAGATGTAGAACTTTGTTTGTCCCAAATAAATGAAAGCACTATTTATTCAGTTTCATATTGTGTCTCGATATTATTGTTAATATTATATGAACGAACTGGATAAATCCCTTGGAATAGAACAGATATCTCTTGAGTATCTGTGATGAGATCACGATCATGAGGATTCAAGGATATTGCATGTCTATTCCTAATTATATGTTCCTAGTCTAGAGACACTGAGTTTGGGGAACAGTGATGTCGGATAAGACTAGTACAACTTATCTACTTGTATATGGATACAAGTTAAAGACCTCATGAGCTGCAGATATGGAGATATCTTAGCTAAAGTCGTGGGTGGACCTATAAGAGTATAGCTCGCACTGAATAGACCCAAAAAGAGACTATATGAGGAAATCTCACAGATAGTGTCATTAGAGTAATCTCTTTATGTCTGGGTATGTCTTTCCTTAGACCAGAAGTTATTACCTAGACTGTGTTCTTGAAGGCATGTTTTGATTGTATGTCTCGTCTGCCTGAAACATGGAGACTCATAGGTATACTGTTGGGCGTGTCCTTAAAGGGCACAGGGCTAGGGTAATAAGCTGAAGGAATTGGTCAAATCTCTGTGAGAGATTAGGTTATCTGTAAACCGGAGAAATCGGGATGACATTTATAGGGACTCGGGAATCTATGCATAGTAAAAGAGATCATGAGATGATCTGCCTTTAGAGTCAGTAAATTGAAGATTCCCTATTTCGAATAAAGCTTACCTTAAACCGCAGGGGTTGATACATTTCCTTACCCTAGGTTAATGGGAAGATAACCGAGACGAAAGGAAATACATACGGTAACTAAATATGTGCAATAGGATGATCAAGTCATTAATCTGACTAGTTCTGGGGCGACAAAGCATTGCTAGTGCTCTGTGTTGTCATTAATTGGGTTGTGGGCTTGTTGGGCCCAAGCCCAATTATGTCAGAAGCTAAGTTGGACCTAATGGGTCACACACTAACACCTTGTAGTCATGATGAACTACCTTTAACGGTATTGGGCCTAATAATGGTTGTTAGCCCAAGAAGCTATTTGGAAGCCCACCTAAATGGGTGGAGGGTGCATGGAGCTTAGTAATGGGCTTGGATAGTCCAAGCCATTACTAATTAATTTAATTAGTTAAATTATAACCAAACATTTGAATTTCGAATTTTGAATTTGAAATTTGAATTTTGAAATTTGAATTTGGAATTTGAATTTTGAAATTCGAATTTTGAATTTGAAATTTAAATTTTGAAATTCGAATTTTGAATTTGAAATTTAAAGTTTTGAATTTTGAATTTTGAATTTGAATGTTTGGACATTTGAATTCAAGTGTTTGAATTCGAATTTGAATTGGCTATGAAAATTTCATAACAAAAGGATAAGATGAGATCTTTTGGAAAATTCCCTACAATAAGAAAAAGATATTTGATCTTATCCAATGATGAAGTGGTGCGCAAATTTTTAATTCAAAGTGAGTGTCATTTTGTCATCTAAATGTACTACTATTCTAATTTGGTTGGTTAAGAGAATCAGTGAGTTAGTTGATTCAAAATTTGAATGCAACTACTCAATGTATCTGGACTCAAAATAAGACAAAATGGGGCGCATAATATGGTTGTTCATATGATGATAATTAGGTCAGAATCTTGAAAGGATAATGACCTAATCTTATAAGGATTCAAATGCAAGGTAGTTAGCAATTTTGAATTGCAAACAAATCCTTGATTCCCTCCAACCATGCTCATATTTGGTGGGATTTTCAAGTAAGAAAATCTTATCATTCCATCCTACTAATTAACCTACATTGTGCGCATAAAGGGTCCAATCATTCTCCTTAGGGTTTTTCACAAAATCCAGCCTACACTCCTTCATCTCATGCACCATTTTGTAGGGTAGTTCACTACACCTTTCCAAACAGAATACCTAGCCTCCACCTTCACCACTTGTGCGCATAGCAAGCCTCACTGTGGTGATTCATCTGGTGGCTTTCAAGAAGGCGTTCTTGCATCATAGACGAACGGTGGTGTGGATCACCATTAGAGGGTTTGAACCCTTCAAGCCTAACATCTGATCTCCCTAACTGATCAGGCCAAAAATAAGGTAACATCATGTTGTCTTAAAGCATGAACCTATGTGTGCATGTATGTTTCCGCAGTAAAAATTTTGTTTTTACACCTTACATGCATCGGCCTTCAAAGGCCATTTTACTTTCAAGGCCAAAGAGGCCTTGGGGCATGAATCCTAGTAAGTCAAAGAGTCGACTTGACCAAAATAAGGTTTGAGCAAATTTGAAATTTAAATTTTTGAAATTTGAAATCTGAAATTTGAATTTGAATTTCAAATTCGAATTACGAACTGGGATAAGATTGAATTTATATTTGAGTTTAAATTTCAAATTGGAATTTGAGTTTTAAATTCTATGAGGTTAGGTTGTTGAGGATAATTTAAAATTATTTAAAAGAATTATCCAATAGAGATTGGATGAAGATTCTCTCATCTGCTTTTTCATTTGAATTCAGAATTCAAATGAATACTGTTGCAACAAAATTTCTGAGGGAAAAAGATGAAAAAGGGGCGCCTATGTGGAGAGAGATCCTGACTGGATTTTGCATTAGATTTCATGGAACAAATGGATATGATCCATACTTGAATTTTGAATCCAAGTCATGAAGCTGCCAAAGGCTCTCAACAGTTTGGTCTATTGTTAGGTGTGAGGATCAAGCAAAGAAAGATCCTCTCATCACTCAATATGTGCGCCTAATATAGGGGCTAATGTAGTTGATCAGAATCAGAAAAAATGATGCTCCCTCTCTCCTCTTAGGGTTCTAGGAAATGTTCCAACCTTTCTTATTCTCTCTCTTTTTCGCACCATCACCTAGCCTCAAGACACCATTACAGTCTTGAGAAAAATAATACAAACACTTGGTAGCCTCTTCCTTGCATGCGCCTAGCCAACCACTGAGTATAAGGAGATATCAAGGAGAAAGAATTCTCGCTAGCAGGAAGGAGATAACCGTGTGGATCACCATTGGAGGGCGTCATCCTTTTGCGCCTACAAGTGAAAAGGTAATTCGGAAACCCCATATCGTTTCAATGTAAAGCATTCATACATGGTATGTATAGATGGTCTATGCTTCCGCTGTGAAATTTTTTATTTTTCCACCCATGTATGCTCTCCATAGTATGACTATGGTGCAATTTTCGAACCTTCAAATGGGATGTTAGTGTATGATTCTGATATGATTAATTGTTAGGTCTTATTTTATCCAAGGATAGACTAATAAAACCTATAACATTTTTATTCATCATTTTTAATGCTTGCCCTAAGCGGGATCACTAAGGGATTAGGATTCTTAATAGGTCAAGGAATTGAAGTACCAAGAAGGGATTGAGTTTTAATTAATCTGTGTTTAAATGTCAATTCCATGAGTTTTAATATTGACTGTGCGAAAGGGAATATACATTAGGATGTAATTGGGGAAATCAAAGCTCTAGCTATGTTTTGCATTATTAGTTTCATTCCATTTGTTATTCGGAGTTCTTGATTGTGATTTGGTAGTTGTGGTTTGCATTTTTATAATTCAATCGACCGATCCAACTTTGATCGCGAAGTGAAATTAGTGTTTGACAGGCCAATCATCGTGGGAACAATTCTGTACTCATCACTTTATTAGTTGTATGACCGGTATACTTGTTGTGATCCAACACTTGCTTAAAATGTGGGGCACATGACTCCCATGTACATGTGTCCCCTCACACTTTCCACACACATATAACTTTTTACATGTTAAGGTTTACCCAACCTCACACCTAGTGAAGCCCATATGGCTAGAAATGGTTATGGCATCACACTTTGCCCACTTGGAGGGAATCTTCAACACCCTATATAAAGGGAACTTCTCTCACTCATTTCCCCATCTTCTCCATTTGCTTGTTATTGCTGTTACTCTGTTGTAGTTTATCCTCAAGCCATAATCGTATCCCAATTATACCTCCTCATTTCATACTGATTAGTTATTTTGATGCCACTACGGAGACTCTTCAGTGCTTTGGTCCATACCACTACCTCTCTTGTCTTCGTTGTTGTGTCATAGAGTATGGCTATCACTATCCGACCTGCAGAAGCGTTAGCGAACAAACAATAAAGCAAAAAATAAAACAGAGATAGGGAAAGTAGATAACACCAAAGTTTTAACATGGAAAGCCTCTTGAATGCGAAGAGTAAAAGTCACGGTACCTAGTTCAGAAAACTTCTATTATGAATAATGGGATTACACAAATTCACTTTGGTTCAATATCCAAAAGACTTCACCCTCTAAAAAATTTATTCACAAGGTTCCCCACAAGTATTTCTCTATGTAAAGGGATAGGAATTCTACTTTATAGGCTTTTCTTCTTTCTTTAGCAATGGTGCTGGGTTTCTTCCTCGGAGAGTCTTTGTCTTTGTCTTACGCTTTCTTCTCCATGTTTTTCTCTTTTTGCATTGTTGATTAGTGACAGCTAAGCATGTCTTTGAAAAGAGAGATTATGGCATCCATAAATTAGGCAGGGTCCATCACGGACCACAAACCCAATATCCGTCAGATCAACATACTTCACCCGTGCCGGAAATAAATCCATACTTTATAAGTTCATAGACAAATCCTTGAACTCGTGGAACAATTACGTTAACTAATTAGCTTTCCTAATAAACCTTCCGCTCATAACAATAATAATGTTCAGGTTTGTAACGATTATATTATTTAGGTTTGAATTTAGGTTTCTTTCGTTGGTATAAAATTTATAATTTCAATATATAAATCTTAAATAAATTTGGTATTTTGTCATTATTTTAGAATACATCCTAAACTCTTTTTTGGTTAAAAAAAATTGTACAATTATAAAATATGTCATTCATTTTCAACTGTTCGTCTTACTCTTGAACATATAAAAAAAGTTAAAGAAGAATAAACTACACGATTTGAATGTGATTAAGTAGCTAGCCAAATAGTTCGAGAGATGCAGTCTATTTTTTTACATTATTTTCCTTTTCAAATGAGAAGCCAACAACATTTAGTTATTTATCAAAAAAAAAAAATGTCAACCTCCAGAAACTCAATATGGTGTTTTTCGAATTCTTGTTTCGCACTGCAGGTAATATAAGATGCAAAGGACAAAATAAATAAATAAAATAAAAACAGTGGACTAACTAAAGAACAAAGTAGAATTCTTCAACAAGAAGTTATTCATTTATAGTAACTTTTTGGTCCCATTCGAATATTTTATTAAGGGAACATCAAGAGATCAATTCCCAAAAGCATTACAAAAACATGGGAATAAACTAATTTAATAACTAATAAATAAAATTTTTCCTACCTAATTTATGTTTTCTACCATAAATCAATTACTCAGTGAAGCTTTATAATTAACCAACAGCTTGCTAGTTAGCATGCGCTGTAAATGGATTAATCTTCCACTTTGTTTATTTGAAGAGCTTTTTTGAACTCATTTATGCGATGGTCATTGAAATAGGGAATGTATCCAACCCCAACATTGTAAAAAGAAAATTTGGGGTTTGTCATTTTGCTACGATTGTGGAGAAGGATATTTTAATAATGCGTACAAATAACCAATATAGAAAGTTTCGAGAAAAGATTTCACCTGAGAACATGGAAAAGTTGCGAAAACGGAAGCACTTAGGTCATGAACCTATGGATTTAAATGTTTATCCCAGAACTAACCTCTGGCTGCTTATTTTATTTGGTTGGGGTCATGTCATATTACCCTACTGAATTATAAATTAATTTTCCCCACAATCGTTTTATATTTATTTATTTATTTTATCATTTTCAATGGGAAAAGGGCCCTATGGATTCCCAGCCTCTTTTTTGTCTGATTATAAACATAATACAACTGAGTTTGACGATGTTTGGCCCATTAAGCGAAACATGCACAATGTTCGCATTTTTTTTTTTGTTTTTTTTATACAATGGTGAAAACCTAATATTTCCAAACACCGTTTGCATTTTATTATATATAAGGGTTTTATTAATATTATGTTACATAATTTAAGTGTTGTTTCCAATTCTCACATTAAAAATTGAAAGAGAAAATGGAATGATGAAAGAGAAAGAAAAATATTTGGACCCCACTTCTTTAATGTGTGTAGAAAAATGATGTTATATCATGTTACATGATAAAAATAAAACTCTATATATAAAGGGGTAATATCCTGTTATTGGACATAAGTTATGTGCAGCTGACAAATGCTTTTCAGGATACGGTTCCAAAAAAAATAATCTCAGAAAGCATGTGAGTGCTACACATAACTTCTCTTTCTTTCTGCTGAAGAGACATATTCCCCATATAAAAATAGTGACTGGTTAATGAAATGTTTAATCAGGTTCACTTTGATTATTTTACAATAAAAAAATCCTTAATTAATTGCTGGGAGATTATAAGAAGATTTGCTTTCGTAAAGGAATTTAAAACATCCCACTAAAGGTTAGAAAAAACAATATAATTCCGGCCAGCCATGCATTAATTGGTAATTTTTTTTTGTGCTCGAGGTCCACCAATAATTTGGTTTTCCCTCTCACAGTACTATTTTTTTCTTTCCCTTTGTACCCTGTGATTTTTCTTTCTTTCTCAAATTTACCCCTCATTTATACTAAAGGACTACTTAAAAATTGGTAGTCTCGGTGCATAATAAATTATCTCGCATTAATTGATGCGGTAGGTTCTAGGGTTTCCAGCTAGCACAGTCCCGTTGACCATAAAATAGCACTTCAAATGCTGGCTATTATCTTGTTTTTTTTTTTTTTTTTGGTAAGCAGACTAATTCAAACAAATAAAACTGGCAATATAATTAGCAGCCAACTGCTGTTGAATATTTTTACCAAAATTAATTTGCAGTATTCCTTCTTCACAAATGTAGCACCTGTGGTTAGCATGTCGCTTTTTTCTAGTGGTGGCAGACGCTCCCCGCTCCCACATTCTTCATCTTTATTTTTTATTTTTTATTCTTTTTTCTTTAATAAATATCATCTGCCAATTTCTAATATTTCACTGGGAAGTCTTATGATTTGTCATCTAATAAGTAGTAGCTACTAATAACTATCATATGAACGAAATCTATACACGAAGGAAATATATTTTGTTTAATTAGGAAAAATAAAATATATATCTTTTATCTTTTATTTTTTCGTTAGGTGTATTTTGGTCTTTGAATTTAGAAATATATAAGAGAAAATCATTTGTCTTTTTAAAGGATATAACTTTGTGTCATTTTAGATGAAACAATATCATTTTGGTACATAATTGATATTTTTTTATATTCTCTTTCCTCTATAAAATTAGGAAGAGAAAGAAAGTGGAAGATAGAATATAAAAAATTACTAATTATATACCAAAACGACATCATTTCATTGAAAATGATATAAAATTATATCCTTTAAAAAAATAAACGTTTTTCCCAATATTATAATGGAAAACGACATCATTTGGGTTAAGATGTAGTGTCTATTCAGTTATTGTGGCTTATCATTGGGCTTATTAGTCAATATATCATTTGCAAAGGGTTTTACGCTCCCCATACCATTCTCACTAGCTATTTGGCAAAGGAAAAAAAAAACATGTCATCATTTACTAACCATATATCATTTTAGTTAACCATTTGCAATAAAATTGCCCTTTTATCATTTGACTTAATCACTATCATAATTGGCCAAAGTGAAATCTCTTCTTCTTACTCAGTAGTACAAAATATCAGGTCAAGACTCACTTTCTCAGAATACCCACAATGTGGGTGTCAAACTTCAAATAATTGAATTCTAAACTCATCTATAATAATGGTATCATTAGAATAACTCTCTAACCATATTCACATGTTTAGGGTTATTCTACTGTCTGTTGCTACATCAGTAGTCAAAAATAATAGGTGGAAAT
Organism: Gastrolobium villosum; assembly: GCA_032173675.1. Lineage (NCBI taxonomy): Eukaryota > Viridiplantae > Streptophyta > Magnoliopsida > Fabales > Fabaceae > Gastrolobium > Gastrolobium villosum. The sequence goes on from JAVKPL010005531.1 coordinate 83,833, forward strand.
CGATCTGTTTAGAATACCATTAATATGGATATGAAAATTCATATAATTTCTTCCTTATCTCATTAATGACCCTCAGATTCTCATAATAACTCTCTAATTTTGAATTATCCACAATAGGGTTATTAATGTGGAATTCAATCAAACTTAAATATCTCAACAATCTCCTATAAGTGTGAAATCCCACATTAGTATGGTCCCCTTCAAAGAAAGCTCATCTCGCCTCTAGCCAAATACCTAGTTATCTTGAGCCAAGTCGAGCTCCACTTTAATATCACTGTTACGTAGCAACCAGGTGAAGCCCATTACACATGGCTAATCTAGCCAAAACATTTGCTCCAATACCATTATTGGGTAAGGGGGAGCCCATGGCAAAGGAGAACTACCATGAATAAGTTGTGCAACAATCCATTACAATAAGTGAGCCCAACCCTACATCTCAACTCAAAATCTCATTTATGAGTTCTTTCACTTATAAGGTCCTCATTTAGTCCATTTCTAATAAATATAAGACTTCATTATTAACACTTGAATTCCCAACAACTTCAACATTATATAATATTTCACACCTTTTATTTCCAAATAATCACATGCAATCACTACAACGTGATCTGTAAAACCGCGTGTTAACCCGATTTGTTAACATACTATCATATTAAGCCATGCTTAATTAAATCTTTGCGAAATATCTTTTTCTTTTCAATTATGACATCATTATCATTACCAAGTTGAATTACTTAATTCATTTTCATAAAACATCGCCTGTATGTAAATTGCAAGACAACTAACTGAAATACCTCATTACATAAATAAAGTGAGTATCTAAGGTCAAAGATCTACAACACGTAGTCCGGACAATATTCTGATACATTATTACAACTGAAGTCTGAAACCATAAAGTTAACTCATGTGGCATGGACAATCCTCATGCTCACCAAATAAGGCAACAATGCCTAACAACAGTCTCAACAGCAACAATAGTATAATAACTAAAGCTAAAAGCATAAAAGCAGTAAACATGCATATCCAGCATCTAACAGCAATATCTAACTTAGCTCTGGCCTCCTGCCACCCGAGGTCTCAACCCCTGGGTTACCTGAACCTGACATAAGCGTCCCCAAACGTGGGGTGAGATATCTAAACAAGAAATCTCAGTAAGACAATGGGTCCTCAAGGATCTTCCACCCCAAGCTCACTTACATGTGCAATATAAGTTCCAAAAGCAATAATTTCAATATAAGTTCCAAATCTATGTAGTGCAACAGATATTCATGCCATGTGTGTTATCACTATTCTAATGGCCAGAGAAATGCAGGAATACGTCTATTACCCACATAGTAGTACAAGGAACAACGCTTGCACCTCACCCACAGCCTCACCATCTTGTATGTACCATATAATCAGGCTTACCATATAGGTGGACACCACATGCATATCATAAAGGCACATTGCATGTATCAGCTCAACAACATTTTCAAATATCAAAGCATGTAAACACAACATGCATATAGACCACCCCCACATGGGACATGGTGGAACCAACAATGGCAAAGCCAAGGACACGAAATCTTACCTTGCAAGCTCACAATCCTATGCCAAGAGTCCACACAACCCAAGTCAAACACACAGCAGATTACGATCTGATTTAGGACCAGCAAGCATATCAACATTCATAGCTCAAAAGCATACAAATAAAGACTACATTTTCCTTTTACGTTTTACGTCTTAAAGCTTCACACAAAGCCATAAACCCTTAACCATTTGATTCTGACTTAGTTAAGTTATTACAGATGTACCAGTTTATCACATTAGGGTCCACAAACCCAAACATCAATACCCGGATATCCATATCCGGATATATGTCAGGGGCATATCCGGATATCCATATCCGGATATCAAGACCCCATATCCGGATATCCTATCCGGATAACCATATCCGGATATTTCGCGACAGAATGCAGTTTCTGCATTTCACGAAGATATCCTTCCAAGGTTCCATTTTTAATCCATTTCAACGTTAAAGCATGTATCTTTAAACCCTTCTAGGTTAGTTATCATGTTGGTTATTTGTTTATCTTGTTAAACATGGCAAGACACAACCTTTAAGCCACAAAAACTCATAAGAACTCAAGAACAAGGGTGGTAACATTTACCCAAGCTTAAAACTCAGCAAGTAAAGCTCTTGGAGCTCACCACACTGCCTCTACAGTTCAGCCTACCAAAGAGTACGAAAATGGCATACAAAGATGAGTTCTTTGCACCCAAAGATGACTCTTTGAAGCTCACAAGGTCACCACCGAATGCTCTCACCAAACCACCACTAAAACAACAACAAGAACCCACCAAGACAGCCCACTCAACTCAAAAAAGACACTCTTAACACTCTCCAATGCTCACACTCAAGTGTTCACTTGATCAAGAAGAGAAATAATGCTCAAAGGTGATGTCTTTGGTGAGAAAATGGAGAAGGAAGGAGGTGGTAAGGTGGCTGATGGAGAGCACTCAGAAAACCTCACGTAGCAATTCATAGAAATGACCTAGGATCATGTGACATGGCCTTAAATAGGCCACAAAGTGATTAGACGCACAATATTAGCATTAATAGCTACACAAAACACTTTAATCCCAAACTTTAGAATCTTAACTTACTCATTTTTCTAAGATTTTTCATATTTTTATTTTATTTTTCGGAGCACCTTTCCGGTACGCGTTTTTCCATAGCCAGTATCAGTTCTGGCACCAGTTCTCATTATTTTGACTTGAAACTCGTTTTACAAGTCCTACATATTATTCTAGTAATTATAATGCACTTATTATAATTTTTCGGGATACTTCACCGGTACGCATTTATACCGGGTAGCAGAACCGGTATCTGTTCTTTTCGTCCGAAACGTGACTTTCAGCATTATTACTCACTTACTATAATTATTAGAGACACATAATAATTATTAGTGTCGATTATGGAATTATTTCCTAATTATCACATTTAATTAATTAATCTCCATAATTAGCGGTGCGGGTTCTTACATGATCCTACCTACCTATTTATCCCACCCTCCATGTAGGGCATATTCATACGAAAAACCCACCTAGTGTTACTTAACAACTTCTAGAATCTTTTACACCTACTTATATATCTCATGTTCTTAAGGCAAGAACATTTTCGCTATTTGCCTACTACACTTCCGCATACACACTTTGAACACCTTAACCACCATATAGGTGAACACCTTAAGCATTACGTAGGTGAACACGCACCAATCTTGTTTCTCTATACACGACATAAACCCCGACACTACATGTTGAATATATCGTAAAAGTAGTATAGGCTTAGTCTAACATCAAGTATTTCAGGTTGTATACTCAGTAGTTCTATATATAATATAACCTCTGTTGTGCTATTATACACAGATTTATTACACACAGATGTCTCTTGTCTAATTCAAGCATGTCTGGCTTCCTTACTGGACTCATTCTTTCTAGTGGCCATTGGAGACATCTTTCTGCAGTGCCTTCTATTATTTCATATCTGGACTCAAGAGTTACTGTAAAAAAAATCCTCATGCAGCAAAATCTAAATGTGATTGAGAAGTATGATCAATCCCTTTATAGAAAGACTATAAAATTCCTCATTTCTTCACCCCATGGTTTGGACATTTCCTGATGATCTCCTTATATCTATCCTATGTTTCATAGAGATTTTCTCCATAAAATATTCTGAAGTTAGAAAGCTCTGCTCTACCATCAGCTTGGCGAGACATAGGGAGAAATCTCTCTATGGACTTATTAGAGAGTTCTTCCCATGAATGTATGGATCCAGAGGTGAGAGATTTCATCCAAATTTTGGCTTTTGAGCCCAAAGAGTGAGGGAGCAACCTCATTCTCATACTCTCTTCTGTCACACCCTCAATTTTGAAATTATCACAAATATATTGAAAGTTGGTGAGGTGTGTGTAAGAATCTTCTGCAGGGAGTCCATTGAAGACTCTAGCCTCCCTGATTATATTAAACAAGATGGGTTTTAGCTCAGAGTTGGGAGCTACAGTGGGAGGATTACTCCTCTTTCTGGTCTGTTCCTTGAAGGAGCAGCCAGAGCTCTGAAGTTTTGATCAGGAGGAATCTCTTCATTGTTATTATTGTGATCAGCCATGTTTGTTTCAAAAGTATTTTCCCTGAGATCTCTTCTTCTCCTATGAAAAGCACGTTCTGGTTCAGGATCAAAGAAGAACTCATGTATTTTAGTGGAGTAGTAAGAATCTATCTCAAACTCTTAACTCATAAACCATAAAACACAGATTGTATGAACAACATAATATGTAACAAAAAATTAATAAATAAAATAAATGTAGAGTATGTACTTAAAACAATAATAAGGACAAAATTAAGTATATTTATCCCCGGCAACGGCGCCAAAAACTTGTTGGGTGTGAACTTGTTGGTCGCTTAAAATATTCTTGTAAAGGACGTTCCCTTACTTCAGTTCATCAAGAGAAAACACATTCCTTCTCTTAACTTTAACCCAAGTGTGAAGTGAAAGCGTCAAGTAATAAATGGGACTATAACTTCCCAAATTAACATTCATACGAGGATAGTACTCTAAATAATGCCTTAAGCTATTTTAAAAAGAACGAAAATTAAAAGAAAAGTTATTAATTGATCTGTTTGGTCAAACTTTCCCTACTATCTTGACAACTTCCTCAAGAATGGTAAGTTCAATCTGACAGCAAACAACTCATTGCGTCATTATATATGAAATCCTTCTTGATGAGAGAAGGAACGACAATATTCATTGGAGATTTGTTGAAACAAGAATGAATAAAGAAAATAACAATAACAATATTTAAGAGACAATAATATATATGGAGATATAAAATAGTTTTTAACACAAGGAACAGATCTACTGTTCCATTCTTAAATAGCTATATTCTCCACTCAAGACTTAACCATTCTGAATTTGTTCAGGTCTTTTTCACTGCTAACTCTGATTCCTCAGCTCATGGACTAAATGGTTCATAAGTTTTCATATTCCTATAGCTCCCTTGACTCCATATTCACTACCTTCCCCCTCTGATTAAGATGTTTGAAATTCCTCATTTGTGGAAATTCCTTTCTCAGTATGCGTTCAATTTTCATTGATACGCAATGAATATAATAGACTTAATCATAGAAATACAAAAGCTTCAGTACAAGATTTTTGAAAATAATTCTTTAAGAACTTCATAGTTTTTCCATTCCACAAATAACTTAGCCCATGGCTAATAATTTAAACATAGTTATTCCAAACTGAAATCCCATAGACCCAAGATTCAGTTCAGAGATAACGAATGGAAAAGAAGAGAAATAACACGTATATTAATCAGAAACAAGTTAGGTTACAATGAAATGAAAATGGAGAAGTATGGTTGCTATTCGTAAGGAGTCTCAAGTGGGTGATGCAGAATATAGGAGAAGTTATTGTCACTTAATTATTACTAAAACTATACTACTGAAATGTAAAAACTACAAAAGAATTTCACCAAAAAAAAACTACAAAAGACACTAAATGATCTCTTCTTAAGGAATTCGATGGTTTCTTCATTCTGGAACGTCCTATTTATAGGCAGAATAGTGGGTGGCAAAACTTGTCATTTCCCTTGAGTTGTTTTCTTGATTGCATGAAAGGGGCGGTGTGAACAGTGTTCAGAGAGACGCAAGTTGCTAGATGGGACAATTATTGTTGAGATTTGCCTTTTCTTTACAACGTTTCCTCTTAGCCTGGAAAATACATGTTTCTTCTTGCTTGATTGATGTACCTCTTATGCTTTAGACGTTTCCTGCAAAATAGTCAGAGAGATTGAGTTAGTGGAGCAGGTGTATTTAATGTTCCCAATCCGTTCCCCTTTTTCTATGTTTTTCAAAGAATTACATCATAATCCGTTCCCCACTATTTTTTGTCATAAAGATATAAAACATGTGCTTTTAGTGCAAAAGTTGCTCATCAAATGAAAGAACAGATGATATTTTGCCATCAAAATGGGCTTAGATGGGAACGAATTTTCATCCCATCAGTCTCTATCATATTTTTCATTCTTCTTTAGCTTGTTCTACTGTGAACTCTGAAAGAAAATGGCCTTGAAGGCCGATGGCATGTGAGGATGAAAACAAAAATTTTCATAGCGGAATCATACATGCCAATCAAGATACATGCTCTAAGACAGTATGATATACCATGTTCGTGATTAAAACTCCAAGGTGATCAATGTAAGGTTTGAAGGTTCAAACTCTCTAATGTTGATCCACACCACCCTACGTCAAGATGCAAGAACCCTTCTTGAAAAACCACCAACTCGAACACCACAAAGGAAGGCTAGGCGTCCAAATGGGAAGAGAGAGGCTTAGGTTTCAATGTGTTTAGATGAGTGAATCTTTCATCATGAAAAACTCACAAAGTGGCGCATGGATTCTATGAGAAAAGGGTAGGTGATTTTCTAAAAACCATAAGGAGAACCTCACAAAAGGAAGCTATCAAGGAGATGAAAGAACCATTCAAAATCAATTAGATTTTTTTACTAAAAATCTGACCTATGTAGCGCACACTAGGGGAGGAATAAGTGGAGTTGTTGCAATTCAAATCTAGCCAACAACCTCCTATAAATCCTCATGAGACTAAGTCTAAATCTAGTTAAAAATATGAATTAATAACCATCATATGGCCAGCCATATGGTGCGCCCCTATTCAGCCCAAAAGTAGTCCAAATACATTGAGTAGTTGCATTCAAATTTGAACTAACCCACCAAAGACTCTCTCAACCAACCAAATCTGATTGGAGCATATTTGGTTGATCATATGACCATCATAAGACCCCAAAATTAGTGCCCCAAATCAGCCTTGGATGATGCCCAAAGATCTCCTCTTGATACTTGGGATTTGTTCCAAGAAGATCTTATCTTATCCTTTTTATATGAGACAACTTTTCATAACCAATTTAAATTCGAATTCAAACATTTAAATTCAAACATTTAAATTTAAATTCAAAATTTAAATTCAAAATTTAAATATTTGATAATTAATTTAACTAATTAAATTAATTAATAATGTCTTGGACCATCCAAGCGCATTACAACTACCATGCGCCCTTTCCCTCTTAGGTGGGCTTCCAAACTTCTTCTTGGATTAACAACCATTATTAGGCCCAATTCCTTTAATGCTATATCATCAAGACAATAAGGTGTTAGTGTGTGACCCATTAGGTCCAACATAGCCACTGACATAAATGTGCTTGGGCCCAACAAGCCCGCAACCCATTTAATGACAACACATAGCACTAGCAATGCTTTGTTGCCCCAGAGCTAGTTATGTTAATGACGTGATCATCCTATTACATACATTTGGTTACCGTATGTATTTCCTTTCATCTCGGTTACCTTCCCTTTAAACCTAAGGTGAGGAAATGTAACAACCCTTGCGGTTTAGGGTAAGCTTTAATTCGAAATAGGGTATTCAATTTACTGACTCTAAAGACAGATCATCTTATGATCTCTTTCACTATGCATAGATTCCCAAGTCCTGTAAATATCATCCTGATTTCTCCGGTTTACAGATAACCTAATCCCTCACAGAGATTTGACGAATTCCTTCAGCTTATCACCCTAGACCTGTGCTCTTTCAGGACATGCCCAAATGTATACCTATGAGTCTCCATGTTCCAGGCAGACGAGGTATACAATTAATCAAGACATGCCTTCTAGAACACAGTCTAGGTGACAACTTATGGTATAAGGAAAGACATAACCAAATATTAAGAGACTACTCTAATGACACTATATGTAAGATTTCCTCATAGAGTCTCTTTGTGTGTCTGTTCAGTGCGAGCTATACTCTTATAGGTCCACCCACGACTTTAGCTAAGATATCTCCATATCTGCAGCTCGTGAGGTCTTTACCTTGTATCCATATACAAGTAGATAAGTCGTACTAGTCTTACCCGAGATTACTGATCCCCATTCTCAGTGTCTCTAGACTAGAAACATAAAATTAGGAATAAACATCTGGTATCCTTAAATCCTCATGATCTTGATCTCATCACAGATACTCAAGAGATACCTATTTTATTCTAAGGGGTTTATCCAGTTACTTATATAATATATTAACAATAATATTGAGACAAAATATGAAACAGGATAAAGAGTGCTTATTATTTATTTGCGATAATATAAAAAGGTCCACATATGTCCTAATCTAATCAAAAGATTGTCTCTAGGACATCCATATACTAACAGACTCTCCCCTCACTATCCATGCTTGTTTGGGTCATTCAAGTCTTGTCAAGCTTCAGAAGATGGTACATCATTTATCGTCTTTGTCTACTTTATACTGTGAGTCTTGTCAGTTTAAACATACTTATAGTATATTCCTAAACTTCTTAGTCATTGAGTTTTATCTCCTTTTATTTGGTCCATTTTGATATTTGGGGCCCGAGTCGTCATCCTTCTTATTTGGTCCATTTAATGATGATTATTCCATATGTACTTGGTTATTTTTAATGAAAAATTATTCTGAATTATTCTCTATTTTTCAGTTATTTATAATGAAATCAAAACTCGGTTAGATATTCCTATTCGTAGTGATAATGTCAGTGAGTACTTATCTCATCAATTTCAATAATTCTTTTCTTCTCATGGCATTCTTCATCAAACATCTTGTCCTTACACCTCAACAAAATGGTATAGCCGAGCGCAAGAACTGTTATCTTGTTGAGACTACTCATGCATTGCTAATTGTTGGCAATGTTCCTTATAAGTTTTGTGGTGATGTTGTTCTCACCACATGCTATCTCATTAATCACATGCCTTCTTATGTTCTTCATCACCAGGTACCTCACTCTATTTTGTTCCCTCATAAACCTTTATATCCTCTAACCCCACATGTCTTTGGTTTCACATGTTTTGTTCATCATCTCGGTCTCGACTTGGATAAACTAGCTCCCAAGTCTCATAAATATGTTTTTCTGGGTTATCCTCAGTTTCAAAAGAGATGTCGTTGCTACTCTCCAACTCTACATCGATACTTTATATCAACAAATGTTTCCTTTTTTGAGTAAGTCCCATTTTTTAACTTAACTACTGCTCATGTGGACTTTGGTTTTGTTCAATCATCTCTCTCTGCCGCCTCCTTTGAATACCTTCTGTATTTCCTAATCCCTGTGTCTGACTTTCCTTCGGTCACCTCTTCTCCTAATGAGTTGCAACCTGTTTCACCACTTTTGGTTTCTCCATATGTTTCTGTGGGCTCACATCCGACTGCATCTCTTCCCTCGGCTTCAGTCCCACCTTCAGCTAGTGACCTTCTCATTGATCTCCATAAAGGTACTCATGATATCCGCTCTCCGGTCAGGTATTCAGTTAATATTAGTTACCATAATCTTTCTCTAACATATTTTGCTTGTCTTTCCTCTTTGTCTTCTGTGTCTATTCTTCAAACTAAGGTGAAGAACTTTCACATTGTGAATGAAGACAAGCTATGATTGATAAAAAAAGAGTGCTCTTCAATACAATGGCACATGGGATTTGGTCTCTCTTTCATTGGGGAAACTTGTTGTTGGTTGTCGCTGGGTTTATGTTGTTATGGTTGGTCCGATGGTAAAGTGGATCATCTTAAAGCCTGCTTGGAGGCGATGGGTTTCACTCAGGTGTTTCGATTGGATTTTGGTGACACTTTTTTCCCTGTGGCGAAGATGTCTTCTGTTCGCCTCTTTATTACCATGGCTACTATCCACCACTTGCCTCTCTATCAACTTGATATTAAGAACACTTCTCTTCATGGTGATCTTGCGAGGGAAGTTTATATAGAGCAACCTCCTGGGTTTGTTGCTCAGTGGGAGTCACGTCTTATTTGTCATCTCTACAAGTTTCTATATGGTCTCATGAAATCTTCACGAGCTTGATTTGGCAGATTTAGTAGTATTGTTCAAAAATTTGGTATGACTCGGAGTGAGGCTGATCATTCTCTCTTTTATTATCATTCAGCTTTTGGGTCTATATACTTGGTGGTTTATGTTGATGATATTGTCATCACAAGTAGTGATAATTATGGGATTACTCAGTTTAAGTAACATTTATCCCATCATTTTCGAACCAAGGATCTTGAAAAGTTTTGATATTTCTTGGGAATCGAAACGGCCCAATCTAAAGATGAAATTGTGATATCTTAAAGGAAATATGCTCTGAATATTATTAAAAAGACTACTTTGTTAAATTTTAAGTTTGTTGATACTCTTATAGATCCAAATGTCAAGCTTCTATCGAATCGGGGGAGCCCTTTTCAGATCCTGAAAGGTATAGAAGATTGGTTGAAAAATTGAACTACCTCACAATCACTCAGCCTGACATTTCATTTGCAGTTAGTGTGGTAAGTCAGTTTCTTAATTTCCCATGTCAAGAACACCAGAATGTCGTCATTCGTATTCTCAAGTATATCAAGGCATTTCTAGGAAAAAGGACTTGAATATGAAGATAAAAGTCATGTTAAAGTTGTCGAATACTCTGATACTGATCAGGGCGGTTGTCCTACTGACAGGAGATCTACTACTAATTAGAGATCTACTACTGGATATTGTGTCTTCGTTAAAGACAACTTGATTTCCTGCAAAAGTAAAAAGCATAGTGTAGTTGACAGATCAAGTGCTGAAGCAGTGTATCGCTCCATGGCTACTACTACCTGCAAGCTCATCTTGCTTAAGCAACTTTTTAGAGAGCTTAATTTTGGAGACACTGGACCCGCAACCCTCATTTGTGATAACCAAGAAGCACTACATATGTCTTCCAATCCAGTATTTCATGAAGAAACCAAGCATATCGAGATAGATTGTCACTTTGTTTGAGAGAAGATTCTTGCTAGTGATATTAAGACTAGTTTCGTATCCTCTAATGATTAATTAGTAAATGTATCTACGAAATATTTGAGGGGTCCTCCAATAGAGTGTGTATGTAACAAACTTGGTGCTTATGATTTATATGCTCCAGTTTGAGGGAGAATGTTGTATATATAGTAGAAGTAGTATAGGCTTAGTCCCACATCATGTATTTCAGGTTGTATATACTCAGTAATTTTATATATAATATAACCTTCGTTTTGCTATTACATATACAAATTTATTCCAATATTCCTTTCTTCTTTTGTTTTTGTACACTATGTAACAGCCCGTTTAACTCGTATTGTTAACATACTATCGTATTAAGCCACGCTTAATTAAAATGCGGAATAACTTTTTCTTTAATTCAATTATGACTTCATTAACCTTAGCCAACTGGATTACTTAATCAATTACATATAATACTGCCTGTATGTAAATTGCAAGACAACAACTGAAATAACTCATATATAAATAATAAGTGAGTATCTAAGTCACAGAACTGCAACACATAGTCTGGACCAAAATCCTGATACTTTAATACGACTTTAAATAAAGAAGACAATAACAAGTCTATGTGGAATGGACAAACCCCATGCTCACCAAATAATACAACAATGCCCAACAATAGTCTCTACATAATAATAATAGCGGAAAACATAACAGCAGTCAACATCCAGCATCTAACATGTCAGCACATCACAGTAATATCTAACTCAGCTCTGGCCTCATGCCACCTGAGCCCTCAACATTACCTGAACCTGAAATAAACGTCCCCAAACGAGGGGTGCGATCTCTAAACAAGAAATCTCAGTAAGACAAGGGGTCCTCAAGGATCTTCCACCCCAAGTTCACTTACATGTGCAATATAAGTTCAAAAGCAATATTTCCAATATTAGTTCCAAAACTATGCAGTGCAACAGATATTCGTGCCATGTGTGTTTATACTATCTACTGGCCAGAGAAATGTAGGAATACGTCTAAACCCACATGAGTACAAGGAACACCGCTTGCACCTCACCCACAGCCTCACCTTATCGTATGTACTACATACTCAGGCTTACCGTAAAGGTGGACACCACATGCATATCATAAAGGCACATTGCATATAACAGCTCAACAACATTTCCAAATATCAAAAGCATGTAACACAGCATGCATAAACCACATCCCCATGGGACATGGTGGAACCACAACATGGCTAAACCGAGGACACGAAAGCTTACCTTGCAAGCAATCAATCCAAGCCAAGAGTCCAACCACTCTCAAGTCCAAACACAACAGTATCACAATCTGTTATGGACCAATAATATATCATTAATTTTGCATCACAAGCATACAACTTAAAGACTACGCCTTTCCTTTACGTTTTACGTCTTAAGGATTCCAACAAAGCCATAAGCACTTAATTATGTGATTCTGACTTAGTTCATTAATTACAGAAGTCAAACTTCCTTAATCTAGGGTCCACAAACCCCCAATAGCCTACTGTTCACACAGCACAGCTACTGTTCTTCGAAATCCCAGAATATCCGGATATTTCTGGGACATATCCGGATATGCGATATTCGGATATCTCACTGACCATATCCGGATACCCATATTCCATATCCGTATATGAATATCCGGATATCTGTTCGACAAATATCTGGATATCTTACGACAAAATGCAGTTTCTACATTTCGTGAATATTCAACCAAGGATCCAACTTTTACCCATTCTAAACGTTAAAGCATGCATCTTTAATTCTGTTTTAGGTCCACATAGCAATTGGTTACTTGTTTACTCATTAAACAAGGCAAGACATCAACTTTAACCATAAAAACCATGATCAAAGTGAGGGAACTTACCCAAGGCTCACAAAACAGAATGGACACTGCTCTTGGAGCTCTCCAACAGCTCCTCAACTCAGGCCACACATGGTGTACGAAAATGGTGCTCAAGACTTGATCTTTCTACTCAAAGGTTGCTTCTTTAAGCAACAAGATACTCACACCAAGCTCATACCACCCAAACAAACCAAGTCAGCCCCTTACCAACTCAAAAAAGAAACTGGACAACCACACACAACTCCCTTTCACCTTCACAAATGGTCTTCCTCACACACTCAAAGTATTTAGTGAAGAACAATGGAGAAAGGCGATCAAAATGGTGGTTTCTCAAGCAAGGAAGAGGGTGGCAGCAAGGGAGGCTCAAGGTTCAGCAAGGAGGCACGTACATGAAGAGATTTCTGACTTAGAAATCTGTGCCAAGGCTATATATAGCCACTTATGGTTTAATCGCGCAGTATTAGCCTTAATAGCTACGCAAAATATTTTGATCCCAAACTTTGGAATCTAAACCTACTCATTTTTCTAAGATTTTTCATATTTTTATTTTATTTTTCGGAGCACCTTTATGGTACGCGCTTTTCCATAGCCAGTATCAGTTCTGGCATCATTTCTCATTATTTTGACTTGAAACTTGTTTTACAAGTCTTACATAATATTCTAGTAATTATCATGCACTTGTTATAACTTTCCGGGATACTTTTTCGATACGCATTTATACCGGGTAGCAGAATCGGTATCTGCGTTTTTCTTCCGAAAAACGACTTTCAGCATTTTTACTCACTTACTATAATTATTTAAGCCAAATAATAATTATTAAGGTCAATTATGGAATCATTTCCTAATTATCATAATAAATTCATTAATTACCTTAATTAGCGGTGCAGATTCTTACACACTACATCCTCGATTGATCATCCCAAGACCTGGTTCTTCCTATATAGGCGGCTCTAGCGCCGTCTCTATACATTAATATATCTATCACGCCTTATTTAGTTGAATACCTCTAAACAAAATCAAAGTGTACATTATTCTAAATTAGATAGAGTATATTGGTTTTTTCCCTTTTTATTATGAAGAAAATTTTAATGAATGTTGTTAATTTTCACTAAAAAATACTTTTAGGGTATTTTGGGTTAAAAGAATCTGAAAGGAAAGAGAATTGGAAAAAATTTCATTTTAAGTAAATATGCTCTTTGTTTGATAATCTTGTTCAATGAGAGGAATAAAAAAATAGGTTTCGTAATAGGGCTAACAACGGCTGTCGAGTAAGGTTTTGCTCGAATCGATAGCACCCCGCACTTAAAACCTAAACCTGTACAGAAATATTAAAACTTTCATACTTATATACATATTTAAATTAAGTTTATACAATAGTAGTTACAATATTAACATTAATATATTACAATATCTTATAAAAACTAAAAAATATATTTGGGATTTACATATAAATTAACATAATTGAATTTATTAATAAGATAGGGATGTTTATTCAGAGAATAAGCGTGTGGAGGGAGACAGGACTCCCATTGGTCCCATCCCATATTAGGCGAGTTTGGATCAGGATAAAATTACCGATCGAACTTAAAAATGAGTTTATCAAGTAGCATTCTAATAATACTTTAAAAATAAAGCCTTCTTGTTTTTTTTTTTTTTTCTATTTAGTTTATTTTTGCATGTTCTTTCTAAAATTTCAAAAGCAAGAAAAAGAGTAAAAACAATGTAATATTTTTATAACTACAAGTAAAAATATAACAATTAAAAATTAAAAAAATAAACACGGTATACCTTAATAGAGAATTTACTCTAAGTTGTCTGGCACTTCACTTAAGTATCAACAGTACATCAACTATTCAACTGGATTAAATAATGCCATAGGAGAAAAATAAATAAATCTAATTTTCTTTTCTCCTAATTCTTTCTCCATATCTTCGACTTTACTTCCATTTGTTAGCCATAAGATGACATAGTAATTCTAATATTGATTAACACTTTGTTTTGAATAAAACGGTATGGTGTAAACTTTTGGGGCGTTTAGCATTAATAAAAGGAAATAAAGAGGTATTTGAAATTGGGATGTTAACCAACAACCATTGGTTTAAGTGATAAAGAACTTATTCTTAAATGTTTCGAATTTGAGCCCTAATAATGGAGAAGATGTCTTTGAAGAGCCGCTTCCTATCATGAATACAATGATGCTCGAACAAAATTAGTGGAAGATGAGCTGATTACTACATATATTAAAAAATAAAATATTATTTCTTATGTTGAATAAGATAGTTTATCTCATATAACATAAAAAAAATGAGTAAGATCCACTAAAAAGAAAAGAGAAAAAAAAAAATGAAAGAACTCTACCTACTTTTTTATGTTACATGAATGAATTATCTCATGAGCGGGAGAAAGAAAAAGTACTTGTGAAATACTTGGTAACTGCCCTTTTTATTCAGTCATGGTCTGGTATAACTACCCGCGTGCACTTGGAAATTCTTTAAACGGGGCGGTATGGGAAATTCTTTTAGAATAGTAGGGAAATGTAATAGATAGAGAAATGATTGGAAAGATGGATAAAGTGAAATAGGTAGAAAAATGTAAAAAAAAAAATTGTTTGGTGGGGGAAAATTAGGTAGCTTTCTGAAATCAACAGTGCATTAAAAGTGAGATAATCGGTTTTCTGAAAATCCCACCTTCAAATTGGGTTTTTGAACAGTGAGGATATCTATGTTTCTCATAAATCCATACTTCTTTGATAGATGGGTTTTTGAAGAAAATATGTTGAAACAAACATGGTGTTTCTAAAAGCCATACTTAAGAAAAATAGATATCCTCCAAAAACCATCCCAACCAAACACCACCTAATTGTCCGAAAGCATAGACTATCTCTGATCTTTCCGCTGACATGTATAAGGATTTGTTTGGATAATCTTTTTTTTCCAAAATTTTTTGTTTAAAAAAAAATTATTTCTCGAAAAAATTCCATTTGGACACTTACTTTAAAAAAGTGTAAATCATAAAAAAAAAATTAAAATTTTACTTTTTTGAAAGCTAAATATTGTAACTTCTAAAAAATACAAAAGTTAAAAGCCAACTATTTTTTCAAAAATACAATATTTTTTTAAAATCTAAATAACTTTAATTTTTATACAAAATATTTTTAAAATAAATAATATATAAAAAATACTTTTTTTGGAATTCCGTCCAAACTAATTTGGTAGGAGAGAAAAAAAAAATTTATCTGGGAATCATGATTTTCATGAATATGATCAAAAAATGAGATTTTCCGAGAATATTACCAAAAAATTGTTTGATAGACTAACATATTTCTGGAAATATTGGGTTAATTTTCTTAATACTATGTTTGGTTGTATTAAAATTTTTCTTGTCATAGAAATCATAGAATACCACCCCGTAGATGGTATTCTTAGATGATATTTTCAAAAAAATTTACCTACAAAATAAAATATAGGGAAAATCAATTTTTCAGAAAAATTTTAAAATCTCATACCAAACGTGGGTAAATAAGATTACCACATTCAATTTACCGGAAATCCTAAAAAAAACAAAAAAAACTTTGTACCAAATAGCCCACTTCCATCCTGGGAGATTTAGTGGTTATGAAAGGAAACTGTCAAAGACAGCTCATTGCTTGCTGCAAAGGCAATTTTTATTCATTTGTCCTAGAGGCTTCTTTTCTTTTTTTGGTAGGAAGAGGCTTCCAATGGTTATAAAAGGAAGTAGATTTCTTTGCTAGGGTTTGTGATCTTTGAGGGCTTTAAATAAGAGATTCAAAATAAGATTATGATTTATTTGATTGTTTAAATTATATAAATACGGAATAAAAAACAAATCAATAAATAACACAAAGCTATAAACTTTTATTACCATTAAATATAGTCACAATTATTATTCCCAGTACAAAAAAAAAAAAAAACTAACAGTATCTATTTCCATATTATCCTATCTTTATTGTGCATCAAATAATAAGTGCAACACAAAGTATTATTTTTATTTTATTATATCTATAATACCAGTACTATATATAGTGGTGTATTATTCATCAAACAATTAATAATACAAAAATTTATCATATAATTCAATCACTTGTGCTATAATATTCTGTTTGTACTATCACTTTTCTGGATTTCTCCATATTTTTATTGATTATTCCACTAATCTGGTTCAATAATATAATTATAGTTAAAACAATTCTATACCACATGACTTATGTGTTTGGTGGTTAATGGTTATTTATAGTATCTCTCAACATATGTACAGATAACCTTGATGTTGGCCATGGACTTCCAACATTGCCCGTGGACTTTGATAGGGCAATGCAATCAATCATTGTTCCATAATCAAATATAAAATCATAGACTAATTTACGATTATAAAATTGTTTAAAACAAGTAACATTTCAAGGCACGGGGCACGCGATCCTGCACGCGGTTTTATTTACCAAAAAAAATAAAAATAAAATAAAAGGTTAGATTTAACTTTATAAAGTTGCTCACTAGGTAAGAGTGTAACTTACACCGGTGTAAAATGATCCTGACCATATTAAATTTCATAACTATATAATTTAATTTAATTATAACAATATTTTGACATGTTAATTGAAATCTTTAAAACATAAAAACAAACCATCACTCTTTATTTTTTTATAAATCAGTTTTCTAACTCCATCTTAATTATATTTTGATGACTTTTTCTTAATGACATTAAATGTTAACCTATTTATTTAATATTTTTATTATATTTATAAAAATGTTAAAACACATTATGATAATATTATTGTTATAAATAAAATAAGCATATATCACCAATGAAATATACATATATGAATTAAATAAAATTATAATATTATTAAGATATTATATTTCTCGTTTAAGGGAGAACCCAACATAGATATATGCCTTGGCAGGGGTGGACCTGCATGGGCGCTAGCCCGCCCCCTCTAAAATATGAAAATATGTTCTACTATATGATATGCAACATGGTATGTAAAAATAAAATTTTGAAAGTGTTTTTAAAATGTGAAAGACAAGCGATGCTATTCATAAAAAAGTGTTCCACCCGTTCATTGCACACAATTAGAGATAACTATTATTTAACAGATTCAACCTGCCAACATATATGACAGATTTTTTGTTTGCTATCCTCTCCAATCAATGTGGAAAGGTGGCTTTTCTGTTGTATGCAAAGAATAGTTCAATTAGTAATGCATATTCATTCTACTTATCAAATTTGTTTAGAATTTAACTTTATATTGATTGATTATATAATTTTCATTTTATAATCATTAAAAATTTGTATAGATTGTCATGTCAGAACTCAGGAGAAGAGTATTTAAGTTTAGACTTTGTTGGCAAATAAAAAAGGTCAGTAATAGTTATCAAGTATTAGTTGGGACCAAATGCTAAAGAATAAATGACACATTGTCTTCTGCTAAATAACAACTAAGTGAGAAAATAAGATTATGAAGAAATCAAAAAAAGTGCAATTATAACATCGGAAGGCATGAAGATAAACAACAAAAAATTGATCTTACAAACAAAATATAAGGTCTTAAGGCTAGTTCCTCATTGAAATAGAGGGTGTATTGGACCAATGTCACCGAAAGTAAAAAAAAAATTGACATTCCAACCAAAAAATTGGCAAAAAAAATTATGTAATTTTATTAGGTTATTATTAACGGGCGTTTTTATATTCTTAGTATGATCATCCAACCAAAACTGACATTGTCTTTTTATAATAATAATATAAATTTTTGCCCCACATCATATAATTTCCTGGGTCCGACACTGTTCCTTGGGAAAGGCCACAGGGTGCCCACAGGGAAGGGAGAAAGACATTGAACTTAACATAGTCTATTAGAGGGTTTGAAGTTATACGTACTCTTAATTTTTTTTATAGGTCCATAATTTTATAATATATATGACAATTATATTAGAAACAAAAACTAAGATAATTAAAAAGATTTACATCTTACATGATTTTTAAATTAAGTGTTTACAATAATTTTTAATCCTATTTTCCATGTCTCTATTATAAACTCTCAGCTTTTATTTGTAATATGGATAGTCAAGATGATTAATAACATGAGATATTCTCTCGTTAAATTAAGTGCCTAATTTTAAGTAACTTTTTATTTTGAATCAATTAACGGCAATATAATTTATTGAATGTCAACATTGAATTTGAATAAATTTTTATTATTAACTTCAAAAAAATGAAGCATTTTATATTTAAATTTAGGCCGTTTATAGTATTGAGCCAACCCTTTAATTTACATTTATAGAAATAACGTCTATACAAATTTTATCTTCACAATTCTTTCAAAAAACCCGTTTGGTTTATTGGATGATATTTTAAACAAATCTAACTTTATTTAACGATTCAAATAAGTCAATCATGTAATTTAACAAGGATTTATAAGGAGATGAATTGTAAAGACATCATTAATCTTTATTTTTATGGAAGCCTGAACTTATTACTTCTAAACTATGGTAATACCAATATATAAAATGTAAAATTAACATAATTTTTTTTTCAAAATATAAGGCTAAAGTAAGCAATGTTTCAATAATAATAATACAAAAAAACCACCTTAGGGAAATGAATTTGTTATTTAATATATGGGAAAAATTACTCTTATACTACATGTGATAAATTTCTCTTACACACACAATCGATAATTGTGCCACCTTTTTTTTTCCTTTTTTTCTTTTAATTTCTCAACACACAAAACGAATTATCTATAACATAAGATAACTTATTTCTTTTAACATGATATTAATAAAACCCTTAATATATATCTATATTTAGAAATAAATGCTTGAGTAAGTGCTGATCCACATAATGTGAACACGAATGGGAGGGGTTGGAGTTGCATTTATGAACAGCGACATCAAATAATTATAATATAAAATAATATTGCCAATGAGGTCACTTCTAACGTACTATGACTTTCCCTGTGAAGATATATAGAAGAATCTTTGGCAAGTGAGATCCTCAATCTCATGAAAGCTAGTTAGAAATAGCTTACTTACCCAAATGAAATGTATCTTCTTCTTTAGCATCCATATCCGAAAGTGAGGTTAATTTGGAGCAAACCATGTTTCCTTTACAACGAGGCAATGAGCTGGTTATCCAGTTTTCCAATAGCCCCCACCACGAGCAACACAAAATCTCCCAAGATTTGATTCTGGATGATTATGCTTCTCTGGATGTCAATGATTGTGATAAAAAACTCAGCACTAGAAAGAAACTATCTTATGGGGGTGATAAGAATCATGGTACTTCTAATGAACAGAAGAAGAAGAAGAAGATGGTTCATAGAGAGATTGAGAGGCAAAGGAGGCAAGAAATGGCAACCTTTTATGCCTCTCTTAGATCCCTTCTCCCTCTTGAGTTCATCAAGGTGAAAATTTCATGTTTGATTGTTCTTTCTTTTTTAAATTTCTTTTTTTGAATCCACTTATTAATTTATCTTAATTAGTGTATACCCTTTTTGAAATCAGGCTACTCCATGAGTTTCTAATAGGGATATGTTTTCTTGTGTTTGATGAATCTTTGTTCCCGGTCTTTTTTTTTCTTCTTGGTTTTTTTGCTGTGTTTGGAATTTTCTGGGTTTTTTATATTCCTGATGGGTTTTCAGGGAAAGCGTTCAATGTCTGATCACATGAACGAGGCAGTGAATTACATAAAACACATGCAGAATAATATCAAAGAACTTGGTGCCAAGAGAGATGAACTGAAGAAACTCTCCAATTCCAAGATGGAAAACCAAGAGAGCAAGCACACATCTTGCAACTTCACTCTCCATGAGAATAATGGTATTGTGGGAATCGAAATCACCAGTGGTTTCAGAGAGGAAAGCCTCAAACTCTCAAAGTTACTTCAATTACTGCTTGAAGAAGGACTTGAAGTTGTTAGTTGCCTTTCAACCGAAGTTAATGGAAAATTGCTCCAAAGTGTCCAGTGCGAGGTAAGAAGTTCAGGGTTTAATTTCTTTATATATATATATATATATATATATATATATATATATATATATATATATATATATATATATATATATATATATATATATATATAAAATTTGTAAACAGCAATTATATATATATTAAATTAAAATTTACTCTAAAATTATATATTTTCCCTATTGAACTTGATTCCCAGGTTAGCAATTCCAACAGTGTAGATTTATCTGAGCTGAAAAGGAAAGTTTCCAATGTTATTCCAACACTTAGATGTTCGGATTAACTTTGTGGTTGGAGCTAGCTAGGTTCTCACAATCTGGCCAATGACTGGAAATTAACATGTAACATGTTAGACCTTCTAACTGGTTATTAGAATTTGTTTGGATGAGTTTGCTTGCAATTTTATTTTGGCTATTTCCCCCTCTCTCTCTTTGATTTAAGACTTTGGCTTTTTGGTAGTGGAAAAGAGGGAAGAAGAAAGGAAAATTGAGGAGATTAAAAATTTTATTTGTTGTGTTGCTTTTTGAAATTCACAGTTGTTGTGCATTAATTGTTGCATTGCAAGCTTCTCCCTCATTTGTGTCTGTAATTGAATGTAAAAAATTATGGACCTAATTTGCCAGGAGATATCTTTTATCTATCATGTGTATGAATTTGAGATTTCTTGTATATTAATCAAGGTTTCAATTTTCACCCAT
>JAVKPL010005532.1:0-10886 GCA_032173675.1 Gastrolobium villosum
AACTTGCACACCGGGACTCCATCATGAATCCCATACCACATTGAGCATCCAATGACACTCCAAAGAGACAGTCTCTTCATATTTCCCATCATAGGGAATTTCACTTACATCATTGTTCCTTTACCACAAATAATAATATTTTTTTTTTTGTTCATTACAACACACATATACTTTTAGGCACCCCGGCCTTCACAAAACATATAGATATACACATTTATATATATTGGCGTTTAGCCATCACAGGATTACTATCCACTTATACTTAGACCACATCATCAACATTTCAATGCTCCCTCACATTATGTAAGCATATTAGCATGATTAATACTCCACACTCATTTATATTTTTATCACCTCACATTTGTCAAGTCCAACCATCCTTAACTTATGGATTCTCATACTTTCAATCAAATTCACCAAATGCCACACATGGCAATTTTCCTCAACTTCTTATATTTTACGTTTTATTCATATGATATCCTCACTTATATCCAGCCAACATTAACTCATCATGGACTTACGTCCCAATTTCAACACCGAATTATCCTACACGTCATTTCCATAGTCCTTTTATGTTACTCACAATCCTCAATCAAAAATTCAAATTCAATTTACTTCTACATTCAAGCATATTAAGTCATCCAAGTACATGCCCTCATCAAGGGTCTTATAACCTTATACTTTACCCTAAGGTATCCAGCATTACACAGTCACTCATTTTCAAGTTTTTTCACAAATTCATCGGGGTTTCAATTCCCCTACCATATCAAGGTCATATCACTAATTCCACAACTACTCGATTGTTCTAACTCCCATACATTTAGGAACGACTACCAACATCACCATACCAATATCAACTCAATTCAATCATTTACATATACCAACACACCTTCCTTTATTTCTATTCGTTACAATACATGTTTACATTTCACATTTTCTTCAGTTACCACCAATTTCACTAAGTTACAACAATCCAATAGCACCATACATTTTTTATTGCATAAATCATCATTATACAATCATACTACCACATTATGCAACAATTCACAACACCATTAACTCACTAAGTCCTCGATTACAGTATCACAATTTATCCTCACTAAGTCCTCAATTATACCAAATTCACTTACTAACATATCCATCCGTGGAGCAGTCATCACTGCACCCACCACCTTAGCCTAAGGACTGGCATTGGTGCTCCAGGGTTGTCACGAAGGCATCTTATACTGACCACACATTGAACACAAAGGAATGGGTTGATCAGGCCCAAACTAAGGAATCACATGTGTAGCAGTCAATAAGTGTCTACGTACAACTATACAGCACTCACCTCAATTACACAATCATCAGAGTTCCCTAAAGAAACTGCTCTGATACCATAAAATGTAACAGCCCGTTACGTACCGGTATTGTTAACATTGATTATGATATTAAGCGCAGTTACAATCACAGTAGTTGGATTAATTAAATTACGGGCAAACTTTTTCCTTTTATCTTTTTCTCTTATTCCTTTTCATATCCATAACCTTTTCCGTAATCAATTAAAACAACGCTATAATTGTAAATGCAATACGCGGAAGCATCTAGCTTAACAACAACACTAAACTTTTCTTTTTATTCAACTCATTTTAAATCCATCAACTTATTATCATTTCTTACCAAGTTCTAGCCCTTTACATAAGCTACGCGTGGTTTCAAACCGCGAATCATTTGGAGTTCTACCCAACAAGTTATGCCCCTTTCTTTAAGTCAAGAAAAACCTGAATTTTCAAAAATTGCACTGTGGTAATCGATTACCAGTGGGTGGTAATCGATTACCACCTGTCAAAAATGAGGCAGTAGCCAAATTTTGACCTCCTCTGTTCTGGTAATCGATTACCAACCTTGGGTAATCGATTACCTCACATGGTAATCGATTACCAAGCCTCAGTAATCGATTACCAGTGAAGACAGTAGCTGATTTTTCGTCCCCTGTTGCATGGTAATCGATTACCATGCTTGGGTAATCGATTACTATGCAGCAAAATGACAGATTACAGCATTTTAAGCCCCAAAAAGGGTTGTGTAATCCATCCCTAACCCCTTGATACTCCACACAACACTTAAACATACTATAATCTAGGCACTAGGCCCCTCAAACATGCATTTCCATTCATTAAAGCATCATTTACAAGTCTTTAATCCAATGGCCATTTTACAACAATTATGGACCATTTTACAACATTTTGCCAAGACTTCAATTACAATGAATGTGGCAATGGACAAGTCCCATGCTCACTCAAATATACAATATATTCTCATGTCCTACATATACATCATATTGAAGGATCTAACATGTGTTCATGAGCTTACTAAGCATGGCATTTTCAACATGCATAGATTCATGACCTAAGTCTAAAGCATACATCATATGCAAGATGTGTCCCTATCCAATGCTCATCACATGGTGCCTCCAACATGCACCTCATGCTCCACTCTTCCAGGCTCAACCTGACCTGAAATGATGCCCCACAACACGGGGTGAGATATATAAATATATCTCAGTAAACCAAGGGCCCTGGAGGTTTCTCCACCCCATGGCTCACTCAATGTGCAAATACAACATCATATAATATGCATGTAATACAATATCACCCATCAACTGGAGACAACCCGAGAACATCCACTCATGGATTCATGTTCAAGGACTCCATCATATAACTCCCGAGACAGTCCTGGCGCCTCTCCCATGGTTGAGCAGACTCCATGGCAATACCCAACCGGAACTCCTCATGAGCCCTATCCGGCGGACGTCCCCGTTTGGATCATCCTGGCGCCGCTCCCAGAGTCGACTCCACGGCAAAACCCGACTGGCATTCTCACAAGGACGAACCCAGCGGATGTCCAAACTCCAACACACGTCAACTGGCCAGTGACCAAACAATTTTCACAAAATCAAGCAATATGCATACAAGCACACAATCACACAATGTCATAACCACATAATCCAACCACAACCATCCACTAGGTGTGGTGGAGCACACAAGGGCTAAACCCCAGTTCCAAAGGTTACCTCAATACCGAGCCCATGCTCCAAACGTAAGCTCCAAGCTTACCCGCTTCCAAAGCGTCCAAGAGAGGCAACCTAGATAATCCACAACATGATTATCAAATCATTTACAATTCAATCATTTATCTCAAATACTCATTCATTTAACTTTAATCTCTTTTATAACTCAAATTACCACATACCTCATGAATCACACATTCTTTCTTCTCATTCCACTATACCACACTATACCATTATCCAATTAAACATCATTTTATATCATGTTCCGTCAAATTCACAACCTTTACATCATTTTTCCTCCAAACCACTCTATGGTTCGAATTCCTCAAAAGTTGGTTCTACAAGGTTTTCACTTCCATTTTAACACACACACTAATCATATAATCACATTATCAACCTATACCAATGGTCCACCATTCAATTATTCAATTACATCACTTACCAATTTTCATGAAATCTTCATAAATTTTCCTAAGTTAAAATCCAACTTTTTCACCAAAATTTATCATAGCATTTCTAGCTTTCATGCATCATTCTAAGGCCTTTTCATCTAATAGCATTTTTCCATTTGAGCTCTCTATCATCACACATCTAAAATCAAAGATTCAAAGCATAATTTCTAGATCTACAAAACCAACTACAAAAGTACCACAAATATACTCACCATCAAGTGTAGGAACACCACCAAGGCTCCATCAATCCAAAAGAGATCCAAAACTCCCAAAAACTCCAAGAACACCTAAGGGTTCGAATCTGTCCTTGCCCAAAACGCAGCAATGGAGATGGTTTCATGGCTTCTAAGTGTTACCAATGGATCTAGAAGGTTGTTTACAATAGATTTCAACACCAAAATCAAGTGATTTGGTGGAGAATAGAGAAAATGGTGAGGAAGGGGAGAAATGGGGTTTTGGGGGCTCATTTGACAGAGGCAGCGCGCAGGAAAAGAAAAGGAGAAGGAAAGAAGGAAGAAAAGAGGTGGGGGCCAAGTGACTTCGGTCACACGGGTCCCACACGCGATCTAACTTTCACTCCGATAAAAATTCTGATCATATATTCTTAATCTACATATTTTTCCAGTCCATGACATATTTTTCTTTCCTCAAAATATTGATAAAAATTTCACACTTATCGGTACACTCATACCGCAGTACCTTTCACTTAAAAAGTCACTATTCATCAATTTTTCCCAATTTTGCCTATTCACTCAATTTTCCGTCCTGATTCCATTTCCAGCATTATTTTTGTCATATTAAATTTCTAACTCCATTTTTCATGCCTCGGTTCACGTCTTTGGCAAATTACCATTTTGCCCTTTTAGCTCATTTTGGCCCTAATTCTCGGATTTTCACTAATCCTTCCCTTTTAAACCCATATTCTATCACATAATTTCACATTTAATTTTCCGAGGTGTTATACTCATAATTTCTTTCTCAGATGCACCATCCACCAAAGGATTTGTATCATATTTCTCTTGAATGAAAGCGATGACACCACCGTTTTGATCAGTATCTAGCAAGTTCATAGAGTCACCACTTTCCATAGGGCAATCAGATATTCCAATTTTAGAACCAAGTACATTACTAAGACTAGCATCACAATGAACAATATCAGTATGTTCAACTGACTCCAGCTCTAGTGTTTCTTTCAAGAAATCACCCGAAAGGTCAAAGACTTTGCAAACTTCTTCTACCGTGCGAGTAAAGTAATCACCAACTATCTCCCTTACAAGTTCTCTCCACAAGTCTTTCACATTACAAGTCCAGTCCCTTATTTTATCAAATTCCTTACTATTCCTTAAATCAAACCAAATTTGCTTAAATGAAACTGCAATATAGGAAAACTGCTCACACTCCTTAATCACTTCAAGAAACATCCACTTCCCTCGTGGCTCCCAATTCTCAGTAGCTTCATTCCAATCTTGAGTGATCCTCAATTGATCAATTCCAATCTACAGTGATCAAATATAACACCTTCCCTCCGAGCTTCCTCATAAAATGCATCAACACATAGACCAAATGGAAGGTCCCATACCCCCATTTCAATCAGAGGAGGCAATGGTCTAATGAGCCCATGCTCATTGCAACCATCTGCAGGAGAAAAAGAAGAAGAACTACCATCATCCAAAACGGGTGAAACCTCTACCACATCCACAAGATGATTTAATCCAGCTTCATCTAAAAAGTTGTCATATCTAACACGACGCTTCCGCTTCGCACAGTTGATAACTATCCCTTGGTGCCATGAGCCTAAAAAACCATCTTCCATACTCCTAATCTAAAAATAAAGTAAATAAAAAAATTAATGTTTCAATTTCTTTAACTAGAAATTTCAGATGAAAAGATCAACGCATTCATGTTATACATAAAGTAGTAGTAAAAGAAATGCAAACGATAATGAAGGGAAATACTGAGACATGAAAATAACATTGAATCCTCATAATGTTTTATCATAAATAGTGCCAAAACTCAACACTTGCATGAACGGCCAAACAAGGCTCGGGACAATCAAAGCAAACCGTGAATGGGTAATTCAATCATGAAGCCAACAATCAGAAGGGTTTTCATCGTGGAAACATATCCCTTGGTAACCATAAATTGACAACAGGACATCGAAGAGTTATAAACAAATATACAAAACACAATAACAGAGAGCCCATAAAAACTTTAAAAGATTTATAGATTATTAGCTTAACAACTATAGACCAATTGTGTAATCCAAGAAAGCAAAGAACCCAACAAATTACATAAAAGAAAACAGAAAAGTACAAAACATACGAAGAAATTGACCCAAGAAATTCATAAATAATATTCATGCTTTGTTCGCAAGAAAAGAAAAGAAAAGAAAACACTGATTTCATCAGTCTCGCTCGTTGCTGGGTTTGATCACTAACATAATCTCGTGAAAGGCCAACGAGGATTTGATTCCTTGTTTTATATTATCGGTCAGAACTTCAAACAGTGGTCCTGTCCTCAGGCTATTATTCACTCTCCTAAGAGTGTAAGTAATTCATCAGCGATTCAATAATTCATATTCAATATTCTATATTCAAGAACATGATACAAGATCTTTAGAGATCATGATTTTCACATAAGAGTGTACCTTTCTCTATTTGTGCGGAAGAACTTTGATGATGGAAGATCGTTTCTCAGAGTCTTTACCTCTGCTTTTCTTGTATCGTCTATGACAGGGATCTGATACAACTTTTATTGGCAGAACATGAAGGAGAGAATTCTGAGAGATAATCATAATTAGAGACTCACAATTTTTCTCTTTATATAACTGAACAATGTCACCAGTTACGGAGTTTCAAATAACTTCATGTAACTTTCCATTAATGCGAAACGTCAATTACCATTAATGCGAAACGTCAATTACCATTAATGCAAGACGTCAATTACCATTAATGCAAAACGTTACCATAATGCAAAACACCAATTACCATTAATGCGAAACGTCAAAACGTCAATTACCATTAATGTGAAATGTCAATTACCATTAATGCAAAACGTCACCATAATGCAAAATGTCAAAACGTCAATTACCATTAATGCAAAACGTTACCATAATGCAAAACGTTAAAACGTCAATTACCATTAATGCGAAACGTTACCATAATGCAAAACGTCAAAACGTCAATTACCATTAATGCGAAAAGTCAATTACCATAAAGCCTATTTTATTATTAATTAAACCAATTGACACACATTACACATGAGACACAAATAGTTTTACAAAGAGTGCCTTCAATCAGCAGGTTTAGGTGTTTGAAAAGAGCGTAGTACAATGCGGGAGAGGGTGCACGTCGAGTATTTTTATATTCTTATTTTTTTGAGTTAATCTTTGAGTAGATTTAGTTTCCCTAATACCCTACAAGATTTGATCTGATTATTTGAGCCAGCTAATTGTTGAAGAGGAAAAAAAATATACAATAATATCTGATAATAAATGATCGTATCGGAAAATTGATCATGTTATCCGATGAATTTTATTGATTGTTGGATTGAAGAGGTTTAATCTGATAATCGTACTAGTTATTTACCCGTGCGCTGCACGGAGGGAAAAAAATTTAGTCGGTTGTCGACCGAATCTTGTCGCATCCTTCTAAATGAATTGACGTTTAATAAAAATTATTAACTTATA
This sequence comes from Gastrolobium villosum, assembly GCA_032173675.1. NCBI lineage: Eukaryota > Viridiplantae > Streptophyta > Magnoliopsida > Fabales > Fabaceae > Gastrolobium > Gastrolobium villosum. The sequence goes on from JAVKPL010005532.1 coordinate 7,190, forward strand.
TAACTATAGGTACGGGAATTGTTATCACATAAACAATCAGTCAAAACATTACACATATATAAGATGTTCAACAAAATATGAAATGACTACTTAAAAATTATCAGTTTCAATTATGTAGTCTAACAAAACATTAAAAATCAGAAAATTTCGTTGGACAAAATAACGCACTTTGGTTGGTCATCATTCCAATGTTTGCAAAAAGAAATCAAATCAACTACACTAACCTTTGAAATACTTCTTTATAGACAATGTTATATGTACTATTTGCAACACAACCATTATCATCAAATATAAGAATCTTCAATCCTTGTTTGCTCTTTACTCTTGATAGCGCCACATATTAATTGTCCATGAGTAAAAACAGGTCTAGGAAGATAAATTCCAACATGAGAAAGCGATTGTCCTTGACTCTTGTTAATAGTCATTGCAAATGAAACCACCAAGGGAAATTGTCTTCTTTGGAAATTTATAGGAAACGTATGAGAAGATGGGCTGACAGTGAGCCTAGGGATTAAGACAGTTTCTCCTATATTGCTTCCTGTAAGAACAGTTGTCTCAACAACATGGTTGTCTAATCTAGAAATAAGCAGTCTTGTGCCGTTACATAACCCCTTTGATTGATCAATGTTTCTCAAAAGCATAACCGGCACCTTAACCTTTAAAGTTAATTTATGATCAGGAAGTCCGGAACATGAGAAGGTATTTAAAATCTCAGGAGAGAATTCAACATCCTCTAGCTCAGAATTTACATCTTGCTTCAAAACACTATCTGAACTCAAATATGTTCGTTCTTCACCCAGAATAAAACTCATAAGCCGCTCGTTTAAGATAGCAACATCTGCCAATGTAGGAGTCAAAATGGCACATTCTTTGGAAAAAGCAGGATCAGAAATATGATTCAACATACTCGGATACACAAAATCAACCAAATCTGAAAGTGGATCTTCCGATTTTTTGATCATTAGTGTATCTGGAATTGTTATAATAGATTCCCCGTCCACATCATCTCTAAGATCACCATCTCCTATTTTAAGAAGCCATTCAGAGAATTCTTTTATTTCCATCAATTTTTGATTACTATTTCCTGAAGTTAGAAGCATGTTTTTGGTCAGAGTCAATAGATTACAATGTGGCCAAAGATGAGATGAATTAATAGTGGCATGAACTATATCCTGTCTACTACCATGAGGAATCACAGGTAAAATCTGCCGGAAATCACCTCCTAAAACAACGAATTTTCCACCAAATGGATTATGACAGAAACTCGGATTAGAAAATATAATGGATGTTTAACATCAATGCACTTTAAAACTCCATCCTGTGTCTCAACAATAATGTCCCTATCACCCGTCGCGGTGTCTATATCTCCAACAATTAAAACAGCTACTTCAGATGCGGAAGGAAGATTATAAAGTCTTCCATCATTGCCACGCTTTCGAATAAGCCTCAATCTCACGCCTTTGAGTTGATCTTCGTTATAACGGTCTCTAGCATAGCGAAAAGATTGGACAATACTGTTGTGTTTATCTAACATCTCCTTCAATGATAGGACAATGCTTTGATCGAGCAAATCTTCATTATTTCTTGATCTGTAAATTGTATTAAACAATTAAATAATAGACATTAGCTTAAATTCAGGAATTATAATATGATTCATAAATGAATATTTAAAAATTTACATCAACTTATATACCTTAGGAATCCTAATATGTTTTCAACTTCATTTTCAGTATCATATATATAAAGTTGAGCAAATTTTGGAGTATGAAAATCAAAGGGAAGAAGGCTGCCCATTGCATGTAAACTTGTCCTCCAACTCTAAAACAGTAAGGACCTGAACCATCATTTACTGACCCGTCAACTTTTCCCCCAAAGGATGTGAAGGAGAAAAACATGTTATACAGACGGATGTTTTGTAAAAAACGGCGGCTCCTTATACTTGAATTATCATGCAGTTCAAGCAACGTTTCAGGAGCTTTTTTTAACAAAGGAAGCTTAACTTTTCCATTGGCGCAACACATGCTAAACTCAGGAACGGTAGCCTTACGATCTTTCTTAATTCTCTCTTCGTACCACATTAGTGCTCCACAATGTTTACAAACATAAGTGGGATCACCCACATCCCAATAATCTAAACAAATTCATTAATGCAGAAAATATGTTACAAAGAATATCATAATAGGCAAATTAAATTTAAAAAATGAAAACAGATCACCTGAAATTAATCATGGACAATAATTAGTTGGAGAAGAGATTTCCATCCTTATATAAAAAAATTAAAAAAAATGAGAACATGAATCATCCTTATAAAACATTTATTTAATATATATATATATATATATATATATAACTGAATATAAAAAAAGTTTAATTTTGTATCACCATACTGTGATATAGAGTTCTCTGCACATATGGGAGGCCCATCAGTTGAACGCATTGATTCATCATTAGTCATATCAATTCCTATCACAACAATTATATCAGAATAGTGATAATAATTCTTATATTGTAAAAATACGAATGCTATATAAAAATTTTAAAATAATAGTATACTACAAAGATGTTTTAACAGACGTTGATAACTTACTGGTTAAATCACTCATTTTACAGATATTTAGGGACTTGACAAATTGTTTAGAATTTTTCTTCCGATCCATTATGCTTTTGCGTCTCTGCCTAGCATTTTTGCTGTCTATAAAATTGATAAAAAATAAAGAATATTGTAAATATATTGTATTATGAAAATACTACCATGTATTCAATGAAGCAGAATATGTTATGAAATAGTATTAAAACAACATTTGATTTAATAACATCATTACCTTGACTTGGACATGAACCACTAACTTCATGCTCAAATGTTCGTGTAACCGTTGATTTTGCTTGCGTACGTAGAAATTCATACAATCTATTCAGAATAACAAATAAAATATAAAAGTTCCTTTATTAATTCCTAAATTAAATAACTTTTTATTAATAGAAAATTTTCGTTACAAAAAATAAACCTTACCCCCTATCATAGCTGATACCATTGGACCTTGATGTGTTGTTTGTATTTTGCAAAGGAGTTGCTGCAGTTCATAAAGTATAGCAAAATGTAAATTAAAAAAGCTTTAAATGAAATTAAAGTAACAAAGTGACACATCTATCTATATTATACAAAGAAACTACTAAACATGTGAAATCCAATAACAACGGTTTGGGTTAAAAACACTTAATAACAGAGATGGAATCATTAATCATTCTCAATAAAATCAAAGAAAGATTGACCAAATTCGAATATATATTCAATAATAATAAATAAATAAACCTGCGAACGGAAGAAGCAAATTCTGGAGTCTGATTTTCTACAGCGGATTCAAAGGATGGATTAAATTGTTCAAGAGAATTATAACAGGAAGATTTCGAAAGTCCAGTGTTGCTTCTCTTCCGCGTCGACATTTGCAATTTGGAAGAAAGTTATGAAGACAACGCTGGAGCACAAAGAAAAAGGATGCTTAAGAATCAATATGATGTTTCTCCTATAGCATCTTTTCTCTCCTATCAATCTCGACGTGAAATACAACTACTGTACCACCTCTTCTCTTGCTTCAGCATCAGGATAATCGAGGTTGCTTTGTTCTCTACTCAATAACTCATCGCTGTACTCTATAAATGTCTACCAAACAATTCTAATGATGATACACCAAAAATTTAA